>JXTC01000740.1:7546-94686 GCA_002914845.1 Trema orientale
ATATACTTTTTACCGACGGGTTAACCTAATTCCGTCGGTGTATGTTTCTATACCGACGAGGAGCCCGTCGGTATAAAGGTCCTAAAATCTAATTTTTTAGGCCATCATTTGCCGACGGAATTAGGTTAACCCGTCGGTAAATATCACTTTCGCTGACGAGCTAACCCTAGTCCGTCGGTAAAAGCTGATTTTCATGTAGTGATATAGTCTTACTTTCTCGTGACAGTAACAAAATTATCTCCTGAACTTGATTAAATGTTCAATTTATCCTTTTTTATTTTTCAAAAATAACAAAAATATCCCCTTAGATAAGCAAATCAATACAAAATTCACTATTCTATCTGATTTAGTCAAAACTGACATACAAAAAAACAAAATTACCCTTACTCTAAACTTGTAACAATTAACAAATACGGCCAAAATATTAAAAATATAAAATAAAATAACAACAACAAATAGTGATGAGTGGAAGAAAAAAATGAGTAAAGATAAGAACATTAAGTGTAGAGAGTTCAAAATATAATTTCTTTTGAGTTAATTAATTAAGTTTGAATAAGAAATTAAAATGAAAATCTTACTTGATTTTGTCTAAATTAGACATAGAGTGAAATTTGTACTTATTTATTAATTTGAAGAGATATTTTTGTTATTTATGAAAACCGATAGATAAATTAAGTATTTCTTTAAAACCTAGAATTTTTTTTTTATTATTATCCCTACTTTCTTTCACCTCTTCAAATCTATCCTACCTTTGCTTTAAGTGATTTTAGTAAGTACAACTATGTGAGATTTCCATGCCAAGTTGGTATTAGTTTCAAGAACTCAAAAATGTTCCTTCATGATCTCCTTTCCTTGCACTATTTTTTTTTTTTTGGAGTTAAAATAATGTACGTGATTAAGCTAAATCTTGAAGTACAACAGACATAACTGATTGAGAAACTTCCTTAATCTAAATAAGTTCATTATCTATCCTAAGAGTACTTCTTGCTAGATAATGTGCCGCTTTATTAGCATCACGGCTTATATGGGTAAAAAATACTCCTAGAAAACTATGAAGAGAAAAATCGAGCATCAGACCCGTTAAAGGAAAACTTGGTTTACACGATTTGTGATAGGCTTGAACTACTTCTAAAGAATCAGACTCCACTAATTCAAAAGGCACAAATATATATCCCCTAAGCCCATCAAAGACTATGTGCTAATGCTATACCTTCTATATCTTTAGCATTGGGCAGACCAGTAACACATTTTGAAAGAGTTGCCATCATCATCCCATCAGAGTTCCGGAATATATAGCGCCAATTCCAACCGAATTTGTGGAAGAATCTAGAGCAGTATCCACATTTAGTTTGTAGCGACCTACTGAAGGTTTAACCCATCGATGAACGGACTGCGAAGGAGAACCATAACTGGTCTTGGATTGACTTTCCTGATAACGATAGAGATAGGTTGTAGCCCAGTCAATAACCAGCGAACGTAACTGAGTAGAATCTCCATGAATGACCCTATTTCTCTCATGCCTATACACCAAACGACTATAAATATCCATTCCAGCAGATTTTCATTAAGGATATCAGCCAGTTGTAGGACTAAATTAGGGCTAGCAATTCGTTTCAGTGGGTCGTGTTCATGCCGTGTCAATGTCCATGTATAACAGCGTACACCTCAACTCAAACCCGACCCATTTAATAATTGTGTCAGAAATTCTAACCCGAAACCAAAACTATTTATAAATGGGTTAACCCGACATGCACGACTCGTATAACTCGTTTATTCAAATAGGTCACATTCATGTCAAGCTAACCCGGCACGACCTGTTAACCCGTTTCATCTAAATTTGCTAAAATATAATTTTTTTTTACACATTTAACATAAATTCATACATATTTTATGACCTTAAGACACAAATATTTACGAAAAATAAATTAAAAGTACATAAAATATCAATATATATGCATAATAAAGTCTTAAAAATACAAAAAAAGTCCAAACATATAAATAATAAAAATATTATAAATTTTAAATAGGTATTATATGGGTCATAAATGAGTTGACCCAAAATTGACTCGTTTAATAAACTGGTCATTACGGGTCAGTTTCAGGTTGGTGGGTCAATCCAAACCCGATCCATTTAACAAACAAATTCGCAGATTCAACTCAATTTTGACACGAACCCATTTAAGGCAATCCCAGACCCACTAATTCTGTGCAGATTTCGAGTCGTGTCACAAATTGCCAGTCTTAGACTAAATCCAGGAACGAATAATACTGGTAACTTCCCAAGTTTACTGGTAACTTAGCATGCTTCTAAATGCGCATGGCAAATTACAAGAATTTAAGGCATGGCCAACAGATTCCTCGCGACCCCAACAAGGAGGACATCTTGAATGGGGGATAATATGACGTGTTTCAAGCCCAACTGAAGTTGGCAAAGAATTATGACAAGCTCTCAGTGCGAAATGTCTCGCCTTATTCGGGAGATTTCATTTCCATAATTAAGACCACCAATTATCCCGTCGTAAGAAGATGGTTGAGTATCATTGCGAGAAGATGCCAACCAATATCCACGCTTAACTATATATAGTTCATATTCAGAATAGTGCCAAATTTCAATATTAAAGTTTTAGATTTAGATTTTAGCATTACATTTACAATTTAAGTGCTTTAAATTTCGTACTTATGTTAATTAGATCACTCTTCGAATGTTTTCCATATATTGATGAAATTACTCTGGTGTTTTGACTTGTGTTGAATATAATACTAGCAACAATGTTGTTGAACAAATTCAATTAGGGTTGAACACAAAGTCAAACTGAAACAATTTGAACTCTAATATTGGAGATGTAATTATCAACAAATCTAAACCCATAACCATGTTTTTTAAGATAGTGCTAGAGCCAAGAAATCCCACCCACTATATCATTATTTTAATACCACTTGTTATAATATATGATTTATAATGATTTAATTTGGTGAATTAAAATTTCTTATTAATAAGTTAAATAATATTCACCAATTAAATACAACAATTCACTTACCACACAGGTGGTATTAGGGTTGTCAATTTGCCCTGCGGGGTCGGGTCCCTGCCCCTAATGGGGCGGGTTCGGGGAGGCCTCTTTAAGGATGGGGTCGGGGTCGGATATGTAAATAAATACTCGAGTCGGGGTTGGGACGGGGCCGGGGGCGGCATTCCCCACCCTGAACTCGCCCCGATATACTTATTACATTATTTTCTAAAAAAAAATTATATATATATAAAAACATAACAAAAATGAAATTGTATATATAAATATAACACAAATTAAATTATGGTATTTATGGACTCGTGGTATTTTTATAGTGTTTGGACTTTTCTTTTTATTATTGATATTTTGTGTGTTTTTTATTCTAATAAAATTGGAGTAGAGCTTTTATCTCTATGATATATACATATATTAACTCTATGATTTTTTTTAAAAAAATCACTCTATGATGTTGAATGAAGAGATAAAATAAAATTCCATCCCTAAGAGTGAAATGTAACTAAAATATAATTTTTTATAATTATTATGTTTATTAGGCAGGGATTCCCTTCCCCGTCCCGCCTCGCCCCGCCTTAAACCCGTCGGGGATTCCCCACCCCGCCCCCGCCGGGGATTCCTCTAGGGCGGGGACGGGGACAGGAATGAAATCTAGCGTTGGGGATGGGGGCGGGGAGGGCATTCCCCGGCCCCGTCCCGCCCCGTTTACATCTCTAGGTGATATTCAAAACGTGTCAGGCTGGGTAGAATCTCGAGTATTATCTATTTTACCAAATATAATACAATGAACTTTCCCTTTAAAATTTACATTCGCCACCCTTTTGGTATACTAAGGGCCTGTTTGGGATAACTTTTACTTTCTGAAGTAAAAACTCTAGAAGATCTTCCTATAAAAGTAGTGGGTCAATGCTTCATTAAAAAGATCTTCTAATTAAAAAAAGATCTTTTGACAATTCATTCAAACACCCCCAAAAGTAACTTTTGGGCTCCAAAAGATTTTTGGAAGTTATGCCAAACAGGCCCTAAGGCGCGTGTAGGTATCTCAAAATACGCACGTGTATAGTCTAGAGTAGAAAAATCCTATATTTTAGTTTATCTTATTTTATCTTCTTTTGATATATTACTAATTTCTTCACCTAGAATGTTCAATGGTTCATGCATGAATGCCACGTCATGCGTCGTCGTCTTCCAGTGATCGCATCTCTGCCGTACTAACACATATGTTCATTGTCGTTTTCCACATTCGCCTTGTAACCTTCTCGAGTTTCATTCTCCATCACAACAAAAATAAATAAATAAATAAATCATTACAAAAACCGAAACATGCGCCCCCCAAAAAATAAAATATAAAAATTAAAAAAACAGAGGAGAACCGCCATATTCAAGAATCTCACCTGTAAAACCACAGGACACCAAAAAAGAAGGAAGAGAAAAGAAATCATTTTTTTGCACCCAAATTGGTGTCGGTTGGCTAAACGAGTCTTAACTTTTGGTGGGTTTTGGTTGTTTTTCATTAATGGCTGATAGAGAAAAAGTGGAGAAAGAAGCAGAGTTTTTCCTGGAAAATGATGATGATGATGATGATGATGGAAGTGAGCAAGAAAACGACATCGAAGTGAACAAGAACGAGAACACCAGTAGTGGTGGTGACAGTGATGAAGAAGAGGTTCGGAATGAGGAGGGGTCATCTCCTTTTGGTGCTTTCTCTTCTCGGCAATGGCCTCAGAGTTACAAGTATGTTCTTCTTAAAATATTGCTTATGTGAATTAGTGGAGGGATTTTTAGTGGGGTTTTGGACTTTTGGTTGAATCAGTTATGGGATTATAAGATGAGTTCAAAAACACGAGTTGAATTTGATTCATTTCTTTCTTCCGCTCTCTCTCTCTCTCTCTCTCTCTCTTTTTTTAAGCTAGAATTTATGTCTGTAGGGGAAGATAAATGTTTTTATTAGGTATATTTGGATGAAAGATTTCATTAGATCACTTGTGCAAAATTTTTGAGGCAAGATAAGGAGATTGATAAGTTTGTTGGAATCGTTATGCTAGAACTCTAATTCTTGACTACGAGAGTGACAATAAACGAACAATAAACAAAAAAAAAAAGAGTAAATCGTCCAGTTCACTCTCAACATGAGAGCTGAGTCCATAGATTTGTAGTGGTTCATGCTCAGCGTCAGAGCTGCATCTACTTTGTCACCCCAGATTCTCACTATAATGAAGAAAGTCGTAACTTGTAAGGGTACAATATGCTTAGGCTCCACACAACAACCCAAAGAGAATAATTTTTTTTTTTTTGAGGGGTGAGAACTACATCTGTTTTGGAAGCAACATGCTTTGGTTATCTAATAGAATACTTTGACTTCAATTCCAATTTTGGGTTTTATTCTTTGCTGAGACAAATTTATTCATGCTTTTCATTTTTTTTTTTTTATTTGTTTTTGGCAGGGAAACAATTGATTCTTACACAATTGCAGCATCTCCAAATTTTGGAAGTCTGGGACATGTTCGGAGTCTTATATATTCGAGCTTTGGCGGTCATAGCAAAAGTAGTCTAGACTCGGAAACAAAGTTTCCTTTGCTGTCTGATAGAATATCTTCGAAGGGTGACTCGGGTAGGATCTCAAGGACACAATCATCATGGTCGGATAAAGAACAACTGAAGAAGCAGCTAACTGGAGAACTACCTATTGGTCAAGGATGTAGCTTCACTCAAACTGTCTTTAACGGTGAGAACTGTAATTGATTGTAGTTCAATTGGAAAAATAAAAACTAAAAGAAAAAAAATCTGTCTGATAACATTCTAATGCCTTTGACATTATGATTTATGCTATGATAATTGTTCATAACTGACCGAAATTCTTTTGATAAATGGGATAATGTTTTCCTGATTACATTTTATAGTTGTTTAAGTATCAAATGGAGTGTGCTAGTCCAAATGCTAGTGAACGAAGGCTTTAGTATTGTGTCTGCATTTTTAACCTGTGATGTAAACTTTGTCTTCGGGCTGTTTTTGAGTGATCTCATGATCTCATGCTGACTTGAGGCAGGAATTAATGTAATGGCTGGAGTTGGCCTTCTCTCTACGCCGTTTACAGTGAAAGAAGCTGGATGGGCGAGTTTGCTAGTGCTTGTTCTTTTTGCTGTTGTTTGTTGTTACACAGCCTCTCTCATGAGGCACTGCTTTGAGAGCAAAGAAGGGGTTGTAACTTACCCTGATTTAGGAGAAGCTGCATTTGGAAAATATGGGCGTCTCCTCGTATCTGTAAGTCGTAACTTGACATGATTATATTAGTTCCAATTGATTATTGCACAATTATCTCTCTTCATCTTCGAAACTGGAATATCATCAATCTGGATCATTTTATATGATTAGTTATTATACTTCTTGCAAGATATAGTTTTATTTTACTCTCATGTTTTGACCCTAGATATTTTGTGTCCTCTTGAACTTTTGGATTACCAATTTGCTCTATCCGCTAAAATAATTGTTGAAGATGATGATTTGGGTTGAAGGATTGCTTTAGTTAATTATAACTAATATTCAGTTGCTATATTCATTTGTCTCGTTTACTGATATTATTCCACATTTTGCTCATGCTGCAGATCATATTGTACACAGAATTATATGTAAGTGAACCACAACTCAAGTTTTACATTATTCTTGAACTCATATCATTGATACTCATTCTTTATTTCTTATCATTGCAGTCTTATTGTGTGGAGTTTATAATTTTGGAAGGAGATAATCTTACCCGGCTATTCCCTGGAACGTCCTTGAATTGGGCCGGTTTTCAGCTGGACTCTGCACACTTATTTGGAATTTTAACTGCCCTTATTGTACTACCAACCGTGTGGTTGAGGGATCTCCGTGTGATCTCGTACCTTTCAGGTGTAGCAGACATCTTATCACAACTCCATTCTTATGGAGCCTTAAAAATACGAATGATTTCCTAATCAGTTGCCTGATTTTGTTTTTCTTCTTCTTTGTTTTGGCAGCTGGTGGGGTGATTGCGACAATTTTGATAGTTCTATGTGTATTTTTACTTGGTACAACTGAGGGGATTGGATTTCATCAAACTGGTGAAGTAGTGAACTGGAGAGGAATCCCATTTGCCATTGGTGTTTATGGATTTTGCTATTCTGGTCATTCTGTGTTTCCAAACATCTATCAATCTATGGCAGACAAAAGAAAATTCAGTCATGCACTGATAATCTGGTATAGAACATCATGATCTGATACCGGGGACATGCTCTATCTTGTTTTTCCCTTTCTCTGATATGTTTCACCTTTCTTTGTAAGCAGCTTTCTGTTGTGCGTTCTAATATACGGAGGTGTTGCAGTCATGGGATTTCTTATGTTTGGTCAAAGAACATTGTCTCAGATAACTCTGAATATGCCACGACATTCCATTGTCTCAAAAATTGCATTGTGGACAACAGTAAGTACAAGATTGTCAATTATTTTTTTAACGTTCCTGCAAACCTCAAGTGGAATTTACTATGTTACTAAACTAGTTTGTTTTTTACAGGTTATCAACCCATTCACTAAATATCCTTTTTGTGTCGTTTGTTGTTAATGAAAAGTAGTAGTGGTTGATTTTTAATTGATAAATCTATTCCTTTACTTCGGATATTTTCTTCCTTAACATTTAACAAGTATGCTCTCCTGATGAACCCTCTAGCAAGGAGTATTGAGGAGCTGCTGCCTGTAGGCGTTTCAAACAATCTCTGGTGTTACATTCTTCTCAGGACAACACTTGTCGCGTCTTCTGTTTGTGCTGCCTTCCTTCTTCCTTTCTTTGGTACATTTTGGACTTCAGCTTCAAGCATATACTTTCCTATCTATTCTTTTGGGACAATACTTCATGTCAATGCAAAATATGTTGGCGAATTTTAGAGAACTTAATCATCAAGGCAATTGGTTCAGTTGGCTTCCCCTGTTAAGTGCATAAGGTTGAGATTTGTAAAAGGAAGTTTGAAAACACATCTTCCTGTTTAGAAATGTACTGTTAGTCTTTTAACATTTTCATGAAAACCTTTACTTTCTCCATCTCCTTTAGGCAGTGGGATATTAGTGTTAACATCATTGAGCGACTCCACCGACTTCCTCTTCTGGTCAAATTGGATAAACTCGATAACCAATTCTTGAATGTTTTTGATTGCAGGTCTTGTGATGGCCTTAATAGGTTCTCTCCTCAGTATACTAGTGGTAAGCATACCCCTATTTTCAATTATTACATACTTTCGGTGCCCTAAGTGAAAATTCTACATCACTAGATCAGGAATTTGATACTATCCATTTTTTAAAAGGCTGTTTGCCTATTACTTGCTGCACTTGGTAAAAGTACATCTGGAAGAAATGCTTTCATGACCTACATGGAAGCTTAATAAAGTCTTATTTTTAACTCCACTTGAAAACATTGTTCCACATTACTTAGCAAGGACATCTGAAGTTACACTAATCAAATGCCAAGTTAGCCTCTAATGAACATTTTACCTTGGAGAAAATCAGAGATCATGAGCGATAATTCCAGCTAGCTAATTATATAGACTTGACGTTTTCAAATGGTGGCTTGTCCTATAGTTGCACAATCACATAATCCAATATGAAATTTACAACACCACATACCTGCAGAGATACCTTTTATGCCTAATCTTTTCTTCTTTAGGCTTTTTTATACGGTAAAGTTTCATAAAACACAAACCAGAAACTGATATAGACTATGCTGACCTGCAATTATTGTGACATTGTCGTGTGATACATTTTTTCGCTTGCAGCTTGTTCCCTTTGTTTCTCTTTGTTGATAACATTTACTAGTAAATCCTAAGATAATTGCATCGAAATTTATATGTTATACAAAATGGATATGGCTTTCTTTCAGGCCATTATAATGCCGGCATTATGCTTTCTGAAGATAGTGGGGAAGAAAGCCACAACGATACAGGTAAGAAGACTTATCAAACATTTTTTCTTTATATGTTTCTTGCAATTGTTCTTCCATAGATGGAAACAAACAACAAAAGATCAAATTAGTTTGCATCAGAAAAAATTAATCTTGTCAAACCAGATTACTTCTATACAAAACCAGTGAGTAAAGATTTGCAGTTGTTCTCGTTCTTCGAAAGTACATAGTACATCATTAGCTGTGGAAATAGGTCTCTTGATAATAAAACGACCATCAATATCATTTTAATTGGGAAAAATAAATTTTCAATCAACTGGAACTATGATAAGCTGGTTTTGATCTTGGAAATCATCCAAACCTGAGTTCTTGAGTTAGTTGCTGATACAAAGTAGTGGTTGTATGGGCCTTGTGGCACTTTAAAATTTTCCCCTACAAATAATTTATTACATTGTAACAATTTGATTTCATGCTCTAATCATATTCTGCTTCCTAAATCCTTTTCAACATAGTTTAGGAGATAATAACACATGTTTTACAATTATTTTATCTTGTTTAGATGTTTGGCTCTTAATCAATATTTATTACTTCTGCCATTCTCTTGAATGACACACTCTTGTTCTGCATGATCAGGTCATTTCGAGTGTCGCAATTGCGGCGTTGGGGATTATCTGCGCGATCCTTGGAACATATTCTTCAGTGTCACAGATTGTGAACAGCTACTGAAACACAAAAATTTGGATAAGTTTGTGAGTTTTTCCTGGTCCCATATTGATGTCTGCATTCTTGCTACTGTGCTGAAGAAGCTATGGCCAAACTATTTTCTTGATTTAGGGAACAGGAATTAAGATCTATATGGCATATGCTAATATTTTTTATGATCTTTGTGAGGTATTGATATTGAACTCATTTTATCTTACAACATTGAATAAAAGACACTCTTGATGTAATGAAAAGAATCGCAACAGAAAATTTGTGGTAAGATGAGGAATCAAAGACCTTTTTTTTTTTTTTTTTCCCCGGGTATTTGAAGTACCCCTAATGTTTTCAATTCATTGGCATCTGTTGCTCCAATGTCTTTTCCATCCAAAATTCTGGTAGAGACAGTTTGAAGGGAAGAATTTAAGAATTTTTGCACCGTTATATCTAATGTTTCACTTGTTTGGTATTTTGTTCCCTGGTTTATAATTATTATTATTGTTTTTGAATGGTATAGGAATTTGCCCTTTGGGCAGAAGGAAAAAAAAATCAATAACACATTCACATTCACCCCCATGACATTTTCACCAGGTAACTATGTTATCTTTCAATGTAAACAATTACCTATCTTTCATACTATAATTTAGTGAATATTTAATATATAAAGAAAAAAATTTGACTAGTAGAAATTGGAGTGTGTCGTTTTTTTTTTTTTTTTTTATAAGTTTTGGGTGGTAGCATTATTATTTTTAGTTTATGAATCTTACTATATTTACATAAATTAGGGTGTCTCAGTATTCTCTAATAAATTCTTTTTTTTTTTTTTTCTTACACTCGCAAGTCTTTTGAACTTTTTTCCAAACAATTATTTAGACAACAATATTAGAGAATAGGGGACGGCTACGGTAGGGGCGTCTCTACGTAGGGTCATGCCTTAATTATCGTTGGATGGAAATCTCTGGGGAATAACGGGAATCTGTGGAGAATCTATTTATATACAGATTTCCATCCAACGGTAAATAGACAGGGCCCTACGTAGGGGCACCCCTACTGTAGACGCGCCCTAGAGAATATCATAAGTAGTAAAAAGTAAAATTTAAATAAAGAAGATGGCTATGGTAGGGGCGTCCCTACGTAGGGTCATGCCTTAATTATCGTTGGATGGGAATCTGTGAGGAATAACGGGAATTTGTGGAGAATCTATTTATATACAGATTCCCATCCAACGGTGAATAGACAGAGCCCTACGTAGGGGCGTCCCTACTGTAGACGTGCCCTTAAATAAATATCAATGATCCTTGGCTACAATAGTTGAGTAAAAAATCCTTGTGGGTTATTGAAATATTGTTGTTTTTTCCTCTTTGTACTTTACAATCTTATGTGGTATATAAACGGTTGTTCTAAATAAATTTTCTGAAAAGATTAGTGGATGCAATTAACGTTTTTGAAAAGATTAGTCGATGCAATATGGTTAATTGGGGACAAGAATGCCGAAGGTGAACAAAAAACAACTAGGAACACGTTGCCAATAAAGTAAAATGTTAGGCTTCAGTGGTAATGGTATATTTCTACCCTTCAGATGATATCTGATGAAATTTTGGAAGGCATTGGGCCAAAAGATGCAAATGAATTGATGCTTTAGGTACTTGAATGTCCAAAAGGTTAAGTAGACAATTATCACTTTTTTCAAATATTTAACTAAATTTACAACTATTATTAGATTCTACCACTTGTGGGAAGGAATTAGTCAAGAATCTGTTAATAATTCATTAAGAATCTGTCAAAAATTCATCAAGAATCTGTCAAGATTACCACTGGCGTCAAGAATCTGTCAAGAATCCATCAAGATTGTCAAGAATCCGTCAAGAATTCATCAAGAACCCGTCAAGATCGCCGTCAATGTCAAGAATCCATCAAGATCGTCAAGAATCTGTCAAAAATTCATCAAGAATTCATCAAGATTGCCGCTGATGTCAAGAATTCATTTTAAAAAAGTGGTATGGTGATAGATTTAATTAATGAGGAAAAAAAAAAGTAGTATACAGCTAATTTATTCTAAAGAAAAAAAGTTGAGACCGATATGCTAAAAAAGTAATGTTTTCCCTTCTATCCTTTCTTTTGTGTTAAGTAGTGGATGAGCAAACTGTCGAGTTAAAAATGGCATGTCATTTATGTAAATGATAACAAAATGATCATAATAAATGCACGTGGTCTTCAAGCAAACCTTAGTGAAAGGTTTAATGGACCTGACTGGTAGTATTTTTGATTAAAATGATTTTTTTACTAGTATTTTAAAAAATAACTTTTGTAAGAGTGTCAAAATATTATATGAAACGGTTACCTCATGTGTTCACATAAAGTTATGACTTTCTAAAAACCAATCAGTAATCACTAATAATGTGAAACATATCACACAACATTGTAATACTATTAAAAAGTCATTTTTTTAAGATAATTTTAGTTCAAATTACTATTATCTATGTCAATTTCCATATTGAAAACGAGACATCTTAATTTTTGTAAAACAAGCGATGTGTCATAAGACTCGACGAACTTTACAATTTCATATTGACACGACAAAGAAGTATCATGTACAAGCAAAATGTTCTCCAAATGAAAAGTACTATCATTTTTAATAGTTTTACTTAAGCAAGGTTTTAAAAATTTGAGTTATTATTAATTTTTTTATAAGTGAAGATAAATAGTAATTGATTTCAAATTATAGGTAGAATTTAATTTCTAATTACAACATCTTGGAAATCCATTTTGGCTTTGATAGAAAAACTTGATATCAAGTTCTATCCGAGCAAAGGAATTATGATATTATCCTCATTCCTCAAGCCCAGTCTAGTATTTTCATTTTTTTCCCTTTAAAAGAAAAAAATTTATTTTATTTTATTTTTCCAATCAAATCACGGGGCAAACGTGATACACACTTTCTTTTTCTCTTTTTTTTTTTTTTTTTTTTTGAGAATAACGTGATACACTCTTTGACGTCAATACCATAAAACATATGATAATAATTGTAATAAGTTTTTCATGAAAGAAAAAATTTCCGCGAAATAAGTTCAAGAAAAACCCGAAAAAAAAAAAAATCAGTGCGTTTGTTGCTTGTTGACGCTGCAAACACAAGGGGGAAAGGAAGTAAAGGAAAATTGAAAAGTCGGGGACTTCTTAATTCTTAAATTATATATATATATATTATGGATGCGGATCATTGCATGGTAATAGATAGTGGCATTTGGTACAATCCATTCTTATTTTTAAAAAATAAAAATAAAAAAGAAAAGAAAAGGAAGAAGAAGAAGAGAGGGAGAGGAATGTACTTGTAGTTGTAGCTGAATATACATGGCACTTGTAAAATAGTAGATTCTCTAGTGACGATCTACTTTGCACCAATTTCTTATTTTATATTGCAGTTAGTCCATAAGCTATATATAATTAATATACCTACACCGTTGTTTTTATTTATTTATTTTTTAAGTGGAGATTTATATACCTACACTGTTATTTATAATTTTTTTTAATCAAAAGAAGTTATTGAATAGGATATTCCAATATGGTATCTATTACAACGTTGTTTTCTCTCTCTCTCTTGGTAATAAGCGAATCTATTACAAAATACAAAGTTAAAATATATATAAGTATATACTCTATGGTCTATTGCAGATGTCAAGGTCAAAAGCTACATTCTAAAATGCTTATTAATTGAGCGCTTATTGAGTGAAGAAATTTTGTTTATTGTTGTATGCTCCTTAGGAACCAACTCCATTTAATCTAATGTGTGTGTATATAGTTATGGTGACCCTCTAAAGGTGTCGTCGGTCCCCTTTGCTTTTTTTTTTTTTTGGTTGAAAAAATAATAGTAATTATTGGAATCAAGAAATTAGTGCAAAAGAGAGTGTAAAAAAGAGTGTTACTAGCATTCCTCTATACTATTTGAAGGAAATATTTTCAGTAAGTTATTAGTTGGACATTGTCTATTCACGTGTGTGACGTGTCCAACTCGAGCATATCTACATTGGGAAGCTTGTCTGTTGACTCTTATTGAGCTACCTGAGCAATGGATATACATAATATTTTTTTATCAAGGATTTAAATTCAAAACTCTTTATATTTGAAGGAAATGTGGTTACTAGCCTAAAAGATCTTGGATTTTTCATGCCCTAGACAATTGAAAGGTATACTAGAGATGTAACGTGGACCGAGCCAGGCCGACCGACCCACATTTGATAAGACCATATCGGCTTTGTACTGTGCCTAGGTCTCTCGCCTAAAATATGGGCTGACCCGACCTGACCCATATTCTTATTAAGGGGTCCGGCACGGTCCAAAGGCCCAGCCCATATTTTATGCAGGCTTAAGTGGGTCGTGCCTAAGTGAGTTATACATATGCAGGCTGAATATGCGCCTAAAACTCATTTATATTCTTTTAAAATTTGAATAAATTGAAAATAAACAAAAACAAGTAAATAAATAACATCAAAAGCATATAAATAAAAATATTTAATTAAGTTTTTTTTTTAATTTTAATTAAGAAATATATTTAAAATTATATATAGAATGGCTAAATATAGGCCGGACCCGTGGGCCTATGACTGAGGGCCGTCCCGACCCGACCCCTACTATATGTAATGGGCCTGCGCAAACCCATATAATGTGGGCCTGGGCCTGGGCCGATATCGTATTTTTCTTTTTTCTTTTTTCCTTCCGGAATGTGGGCCGGCCCACATTGACGTCTCTAAGATATACGTCAGAATTTTTTTTAAAAGAAAAAAAATAAAGAAACTCATGTAAAATTAGAGTGTCTTATTGGAAAATGACATGTTTCAGTCTGAATTTGAATAATCTAATTGTTAATTCAAATTAAAACTTAAATTATTATTCTTTCTTTGATTACTATAAGACAATATTTTTCTCTATATGTTCAACATGCAATCTTTTAGTGACTCGAAGCATTAGTGTAATTTGTCGCATAAGAAGTGTAGCAAAGTTTTTCATAGTAACAACATTTGTAGTTAGAACATGTGTGATGACAATTTTGTAGTTAGAACATTATTAGCCCTTGATCAAATAATTATTGAATTGAACCTCCACAACAACAACGAAGGTTCATGATGCATACTATAATCCTAAACTTGTAATCAAGTGATCAAAATAATTAGAACACGTGTGATGAAAATTTTGTCTAATGGGACTAGAATTTCATTTTATCTATTTATAGGGGCTACTCTATAATTTTTCTATTTTTGAGTGGGAATTTTGCATATAACTTAATGTAAAACACTATACATATATATAAATTTTTTGGTCCTTCAAAATAAAATATAAGAGGGAATGGGGCTTAAGCCCCAGTGAGGCTCAAGTACATCCGTCCCTGTGCGATGCAATATTTTTTTTTTTATGTTCTTTCATATATAGGGTAATAATGTAAAAGGGTTAAAAAAGAATACTTGTTAAAATGAGGGTAATTTTTGAAAAAAAATCTTTGAATTTTTCAATTTTAGCGTAAAAAAAAAATCTTAAGTTTCTGATTATATGGAAAGAAAAAACCTTACATTTTTTTTCAATATTAGCAAAAAAAAAAAAAGTTGAGTTTTTAATTGTATCAAATAAGATCTTTTAATTATAAGATTCAACTGAATTATCCTGCGAAATAAGTCAAATAATCTATTTGCCCTTGATACATGTACAGTGTCATACGCTACTATACAAGATAAGTCATGTCGTCAAGCACTTAATTAGGACGAAAATGTTGTCAATATATTAAAAATGTTGGTATCTTTTAGTTGAACAAATAAAAAAAATAATTCAAAAGTATAAAATGCTAAAATATAAAGTTGTTTCTTAATCATGTTATATATTCTAGTATCAAATTTGGATCAAATGGTTATTTTGAGTCCAATTTAATTGGCTTTCAAAATATCAGGGTTTTATTTGATATAACTAGACTCCTAAGGTTTTTATTGCTAGAATTAAAAATCCAAAGTTTATTTGATATAACTAAAAAACCTTGGAATTTTTTGGCTAAAATTAACAAAATAAAAAACATTTATAATAACCCGTAGTAAAATTTCGTGTGCAATTTGTATATTTTGTGCACGAACTTGATATGATGTAAAAATTAACATTACATAGATTTTAGACATTAAATACATTTGAGAAAATTATAGATATTTTGCATTTTGAATTCTTAAAAAGAAACTGTACTTGAATGTTATCTTTTTATTAAGGGATAACTGCAAAAAAATATTCTGAAGTTTGGATAATCTGCAAATTAAACCCTGAAGTTTGGACTCTGCAAAATAATACCCTAAGATTAAGAATTTCTGAAAATTAATACCCTGGACAGATTTTTTAACCAATTTTAAGAACAAAAAAATAATAATATCCTCCATTAAAAATATATTAATTCATATTATTCATCTTAATTTTGAGGATATTATTGTATTTTATCAGTTAAAAATCAACATAGGGTATTAATTTTCAGAAATTCGTAATCAGGGTATTATTTTGCAGAATCCAAACTTCAGGGTTTAAATTGCATAATATCCAAACATGAAGGTATTTTTTTGCAGTTTTCCTTTTTATTAATGAAGTAACTCTTAAATTTGAGTTGTTCCTCTTCCCCATAAGAGAAAAAAAAAAAAACAAAAAAAGAAAAACGCTTAAATTTTGAGTTTCTAATTGCTAAAAGAAAAAACGTTATTATTCAATCTCAATCGAATAGGCTTGATCCTAGTTGCAAATCAAATTTTCAAGCAAAATTTGAGATTGAAGATGTCATTCCGACCCAAATCAAACTCATAGGACCGTAATTGAGGTAGGAAGATTATTATTCTCTAGTTTTGAGTTTGACTGAGGTCGAACACAATGATAAGAATTAATTTTTTTAATTATTTCTAATTATGCTTGACTGTAGTCAAAAAATTTCGACTATGATTTTGATTAGAAGTGAAATAAAAAATAGGACTTCTTTTTGCACAACATTATTGGACGAGTTTCTTTTACGATGAAAAAGAATATTTGTTGTCATTTTTGGTGTAAATTTCTCAATAAAAGATTTAACAACAATTTTAAGATGAATATAAGAATTTTTTTTTTCCTTTTTTCTAAAAGTATTATCTAACATATCTAACTGATCATGACTATCTATTCATCCGATCCCAACGTAGAACTTAAGAAAGCTCCACTTAAGAGATAGCCAACGCATCTCATCAATCAAGACCATCCATTAACATAATCCCCATAGTAGAGGACTTATACATACCCCACTTAAAAGGATAACCATGAGCAACACGTGACATATGATTGACCCATACCTCATAGATATAATTGATGTATTTTTTTTATCATTTTATCTAATTAAAATTTATTATGCACAATTTTTTATAATAAAAATTAGAGAGAAAAATATATTAAATAATAAATATTTATTTATATTTTTTTAAATTACTAAATTTATAGTAGTCGTTAAATTGTGATTTAACGACTAAAAAAAATCTAATAAATAGGTTAAAAAAAATTAGATTGGGAATCTATATATGTCGATGTCTCTATATACATAATTATAAAAAAAATGAGAATAGCAATACATAGAGATAATGTTTACAAAGTGTGTGAAATTGAAATGGAAGAAGGTAACCGACCAAAACGAGGGTGATGCGTGATTGTCCACGAATGCTGACCAAATAGAAAGAGAGAGAGAGAGAGAGAGAGAGAGGCGCTTAGCTTCACAAACAGATTCTCATTCCCATTTCCCATTCTAGAATCACCACTCACTCTTTCGCCATTCCCCGTTTCCTGCGCTGCTTTTCTTCTTTACTCTTTTCATTCTTTCCCTTTCCTTCTTCTTCTCCTACCATCCGAGTACCTGCAATTTTTTTTTTTTTTAAAAATTGAAAAATAAAAAAGAAAAACAAACAAAAAAAATAATAAAATAAGAAAATAGAAAAAGCAGGGGAAAACCGGGAACCGGCTGGGTCGGTGTACGGCGGTTCTTGTTTGATGGGCGCGAAAATTGAGAAATTGCGGTGAAACTGCGGTAATGCAGGTCAGTCAGGAATGAGGATTCAGATTCAGATACAGATATAGATATAGATATAGATATAGAGAGAGAAACAGAGAAGACAAAGAGTTTGAGAGAGACAGAAATATGGTTCAGATCGCTCTGTATCATTGTCTTCGTCGTCTTGATTCTCGCTCAATTTCAAGGCTCTTGTAGCCAGCTCCTCCAAAATCTCACACTCGGGAATCAAATCGGGTTACAGAGTTGTTCGTTTTAGGGCCAAATGTCGGAGTTGGTAGCTCGTACCGGTCGTCAATTGCAGCGCTACAAGGACGGTTGCCGTCTCATCGCCGGGTATATATATATTAGATATATATATGTATATGTATATGTTTATCAATATAGGATATATTTTTTTTTTTGGAGGGGGGCCATTTTTGGACTTTAAGAAGAATTTATTGTTATCTGAGTCGAAACTGCAAATGGGTTTTGTTTTGTTTGATAACGTGGAAAATGAAAATTTTTCTAAAGTAGTATTATTTTAGGATGGAAATAGTGTAATGAGGGGTTCATTGGTGTTTAATGGTTTAGAGTCATTTTCATCAACTGGGTTTTTGTTATATTCTGCTTTTGTGTTGTTCTACCATGATTATATTATTGATTAAACTGTATAGGTCGATGAAGATTTGATATTATAATATATAATACATGTATGGGTATGAATATGACAACCCTGTGGTTTGACAAGGGTATAGAGCAATAGGACAAAAGAGGGGAGAAAAAATTGTCTTGTTTTGGGTCCATTAATTTGTGGTTTTGGAAGCTTAAATAATGGACCATGATAGATTGACCCAAAGGTTTTAATGGTCTTAGGAAGGATGAATACATTTTGAATGGGGGAATAATCATCAGGGAAACCTTTCAATTTATCCAAGCTTTTGCATTTTCGGGTTTTTGGGTGATTTGTCAATACTGGGGCTATTTGGTATATCAAATTATTATTGTACTAAAGATTCAAACCCAGTTTATTAAGTTTGTTATGTTGACTTCTTGAGTTCTTGTCTTTTTCTCCTCCTATGTCTGGATGTTCAATTCAATCCCATCAGAGCTTTGAACCAAGTCGAATAACTCCGAAAAATATACGGAGCTATGCATATATACTAACATAGAAATGTGGAGATACACATATTTCTGGGTTCTTAACTTTGTCGTCATTTCTGTTTTAACATAGACCAGTTTCTTTTGGTTAGTTATTGTTAATGTACTAAATAGCCCTGAAGGCGAGGTTGTCTGGCTTTTACTGTCTTATTTTGAATTTCTTGCATAAAGCATACATGGTTTGAAATATTTCAGGCTTTAATTGCATTCGTTGCCAATTTTGCAGGTGCATTCCTTTCAGGTATATAAATCGTGTTGAAAATGATACTGGCACTTATGAGAAGGTTGTTGAGGTACTAATGATCAACTCAACTAGTGGACCTAATCTTGTGTTTCCGAAGGTACAACACAATTGTTTATAGCATACGTAAGTTAGGAAGATGAATATTCTAACTATCGTTACTTCTTTATGAGCAGAATGCCTGTTTTATATGAAACCTACTTATGTTGTATATGATTTGTATGTATGCATGATGATCACAACTTACTTTCTTACTGCATACTCATGAGTTAGTCCTCTTTGTTTTTTAAGCTGTCATATTTAATTTGATTATTTATGAGTCATATACATCTATAGCTCTATTATGTAACTGTACCAATAATATTTATGAGACTGAAAAGGTGAAGCTCTTCCATCACCAAGCCTTGACACTTCCACAAAATACCTTTTATAGGAAACAACTCATATTCTTTTTAGAGTAGGCTCTAATAATTTTGCAGAATGGTGACATCCCTAGACTTGGCAAAGCCCCTTTTTATCCCTTATTCCTACAAGTGAGGAATAAGAAAATCTTTTGCTTGTAAGAAAAAGGAGAAAGGAATGGGACTGGTCTAGCTATAACTAACTCCTGCTTTTGGGCTTTGGGACATATGATTTTCCGCCTTTAGTGCTGGCTTGCCTGTCTCCATTTGCAATCAGCAGTACCATGCCACAACAATTAAAGGCCAGAACTCTGAGGACCTTGTCTTGCAGCCAACTGTTTAAGATCCAGATGCTTGCATTTTCTTCTTAATTAGGCGTGCAAAAATGGTCATAAATATTTTAAATTTTCTTGGAATTGGGCAGTCTATGATGATATTTTCGTTCCACAGTTATCCCTATCACAAAGTTCCTTAGGTAGGTTTTTAATCCGAAATCCAAAGAGACAGAGTCAGGTGTCCAGGAACATATTCCTGGTATATATTTGGTATGAGCAACCCAGAACATTTGCACTCTCCCTAAACTATTGAGAAATGTATGGGAAATTGTATTACAGTGTCTCCCTTTCAAAGGGAAAATCCTTTTATTTGGCTGTTTGAAGAATTGATTTTTTAGGAGACAGGTACACCTGGTAATAACTTCTTCAAAGTTCAATAATTCATACAAGTACATTTATCTGAAAGACATTTTGATTGTCTACGTAGTTGATACTAGGCAAAGTGGTTGAAACATGGTCTTAATGCATGTATTGACGGATTTAAGAAACTTTTGTATCTTCGTAGTTGTCCAGTATTTTTCTTTCCTCTTCTATAGACTAAAGTTTACTGTTCATTACTATTGCTGGACACAACATTATATGTTATCTTACAACTGGCCTCAATTATAAAAATCAAATTCCTCAGAAAGGAAAATTTACAAAAAGGATGAAAAGACTTTGATTCTTGTATTTGTGAGTAACCGTTTTTAATTAATCATAGGGTGGCTGGGAAAATGACGAAACAGTTGAGCAAGCTGCAGTTCGTGAAGCTGTAGAAGAAGCTGGAGTTAGAGGAGATTTAATGGTGAGTATTAGTGATCTGTTCATGTCCTATGACTCATAAGTTGTATAATGTGTGTTTGTGTTTGTTATGGGGGTGTCATTAAATGAAAATTAGCAAATAACTTGAGCATAGGAACTCATGTGTAATTAGCACAAGGCCTAAAATTTGAAAGAATTCCATATGTTCCGTAATGAGTAATGGACAAACTCATAGTACGCTGCACGCATTCTCTTTCTTTATATATATCTATCTATATATATATATATTTTTTTTTCCTTCTTAAGAATTACAACAATATTTGCTTCAAACCTTTCTAAAAAAGTTTGCATTCATTCAGGAAGCAGATCTGAAAACCTGATAGATCATAGACTCACTTACCATCCTGTACGATTAATTAGTTTTGAATATCAGGTCTTCTCATATAAAGATTGTACTTTGAACTGGGGCGAGGAGCCATTTACTGTTACAATTTTTATTGTTGTAGACACATGTAGTTCTTGTAACTGATCTCGTTTACTAGTAACTTTACTTTTTAGGTAGAGATTCTTCTTTTCTACTTCATGCTCTTATTTATCCATTCTTCAGGCCTTTGATAATAGACATGGAATGTAGGTAGGAAAAAATCTTAAGCATGAAGCTTTTATAGTTTGCACGATGACACTATTAGTTAACAGAACATTACTCTTGGGAAAAGATGTCATAATGTTTTAAGAGTAAGATTTGGTTTAACTTTTATTATAGTTGTTTGTATCTTTTTGTGCTTAATAGGGGGTTAGTTGCAGGATCATTTCCCATGGATGGTGTATTTATTTGCCTGCAAAAATTCTTGAATTTTCTGACTACCGCTGAATGGGGAGTCCTTTTCAACATTCCTAACCACTGAGAAACAAATAGATTCCAGAGAGTATACGTTAGAAATTGTTGATTTCATTGCCTTACAACAGTAAAAAACAGACGAAACATTTCTGTAATACAAGTGTCTTTTACTTCTTAAAGAATCAAGAGAAGAAAAAAGCAAAAAAAAAAAAAAAAAGTATCTTTTACTTCTGTTTAAAGTATTCCTTTTCCCCACAATTGCTGCTGGATTCACTTTTCTTTGTCATAGCTTTTTATTGATTTATTTGGCCAGTAGTTATTCCGTAGTCCTTATCTATTACGGCTGTATTTGTTTCAGCACTTTCTGGGTTACTACAGTTTCAAGAGCAAAACCCTGCAAGATGAGTTTTGCCCCGAAGGTTTGTGCAAAGCTGCCATGTTTGCCTTGCTCGTGAAGGAGGAGCTCCAGTTTTGGCCAGAGCAAAGCACTCGCCAAAGAAGCTGGCTAATCATCCCGGAGGCCATGGAGCGTTGCCGGCATCAATGGATGCGTAAGGCCCTCGAGGAAGGTTTCTTGAAATGGCAGGAGGATACTTTGAAGGAAGAAAACCATCTGATTTCATCTGATTTATCCCCGGAGCAGGATTGATGAAAAAGGGCATCTTTCAGGAACTGAACATAAGCCCCTTCTCAAGACTCAAAGTTAGAGAGGCACGGATTAAGGATATTACCCAAGTGTTCGTGCTTTTTTAAGGCGTTTTTTAGCTGTGTGCTTTTTGCTGTTCTTTCTTTACACTTTAAATCATTTTGTTTTTTAATCAAGTTTAAAATGGCAGCGAACTAGAGGTCGAGGAACACAAAACAGAAAATGAAGGAAGAAAAAAACAGAGGCGAAAAGGCGAAAAATTATCCATTCTTTTTTGCTAGTGATGAGTCATTATTGGGTTTCCCAGATCGAGAAAGGTCCCCTGTTTTCAGAATTTCAACTGGATGCATGACTTTTAGCTTAAGAAAAGATAACATATTTAAGGAGCATGTAAAGCTTTGTTGGCATTTTTTTTTTTTTGAAACGTAGAAATAGATAACCATATAATAGATTGAAATCTCCTAGTTATGGCCAAAAATAGCATAAATCATAATACATGGTATAGAGAAACGTAAGTTTATTCTCACTGAGGTCAATATTCTCCTAATAAGAGAGCTTATGCAGATCACTTGATGACATTAACTATTGTTATTGTCTTGATAGTAGTTCCTCTTGTTCCAGGTACTGCTTCAGGACTGTCAATAGGCAATAGTGTTTCTTTATTTTTAGTTATGTTTTTCGTTTTCTCTATAGATTTGCGGTCAATTATTCGACCTTACCACTGAGCAAATTACATGATGTATCCAGGTGATATTACCAAAAACACTACTGCGTTTAACCGTTATTTTCATACCTTTTCTTGAAAAAAAAAAGAAAGAAAAGGAACCTGTGTAGTCATAAAAACAAAAAGTAAAAGAGGAAGCAAAGAGGAGAAAAAGTGTACCCATCAGCCGTTTGATCAAACTAATAATGTCAAATATTGGTATACATAGGAGATTAAATATGAAGAAAAAAAGACATTGATAATAGTTTGATATGGTCAGGTAGGGATGTCAACGGGACGGAGCGGGACCGGTTTTATATTAACCATCCTCATCCCCGTTATTATTTCACAATACCATCTCCGCATCGTTTACTATTTAATTTGTTGTGGGGCGGTTTCGGAGAATCCCTATCGGGGAACGGTATCCCCATCGGTGTATCGGTGTCCCCATTAAGTCCGTTAAAAATTTTCTATATTAGTCCAAATCTTTAGAAGTCTAAGTACATCAAAAAAAATTGAAGTTAAATCTATAAAAACTCTAAAATAACAAATATCGTAAAATACTGAGTGCGGCATATTATGAACCCTAATTGTATTAGTATATGACTATATATATTATTAGGTTTTTTTTTTTAAATTTAAAGTTGAAATATTAGTATATATAAAAATAAATTTAAAAAATAATCTATACATAATCGGGGTGGGGTCGGGGCGGGGCATTCAATCCCAAGCCCGCCCCGCCCCATAAAATATTAATCGGGGAATCCCCGCCCCATGCCCCGCACCGTCTATAACGGTGAATACCCGCCCCGTTCGGACCGGTGCACCACGGTGCACTGCCCCGTTCGGTGAAATTGACATCCCTATGGTCAGAGAGAGACTCGTGGAAATTAATGGAAAAATTAATGTAATCGGTTGTTTTCATAAAAAAGGTATATATATATATATTGGGAAATTGTTTCTTAATATAATTACTCTTTGAACTTTTTGTCATTTCAACTACGGCTATTTTAGTAATAAAATTTAAATTTTAAAAAGGGTGGGAGTGCGAAGAATAATTTGAGAGTTGGCAATAGATGCGCATTTGACTATTACTCAAATTAATCACTCCCATTTTAGCTAAATTTGAGAATTTAATGAAAAATGACAATAATACTCTTAGTGAATAATAGATTTAGGCTTTTATTATATTTTTTCTTTGTAGTTGAATACATTAATAGTTGTTTGGAAAGTGTTATGCCTTATTAAATAAAATAATATTTTGGAGTGTATAAAATAATATTTTGAACACTCCATATAGACAATCTTTAAATTTAATATAAACTTAAAATTACTAGTTATTTTGTGTAATTTTGTTATTTTCACCAAATGTTATGTAGCAAATATAGGAGGGATAGATTGACGTAAAAATACGTGTACCCTAAAATTTGTAATGTATCACAAAATTAATTCGTAAAGCGACTAGGAGTAATGAAAGTGCGACATTTTATTCATTTAAAATTTACAAAACATGATTGAAAGAATCTTCCTACAAATAAATGACTTTTTTTTTTTCGTTGGGGAAAAAATGTGAGTTTTAATTAGTTATTAGCACCTCCTTTTTATCTCCTTACTTGTCTAGAAAATATCTCCTTACACCATCATTACTGGTCACCATTGTCGCGGTTATTATTTCATCATTAAATCTTTGTAGGAAAGAAAATAAATATCAACTCAAGATACTCTCTTTTTTTTCTTTTTTAAAAGAAAATCTGTATTCTTTTTTTTTTTTGACGAAAAAAATCTGTATTCTTTGTAGGCAAATACTCTATAAATTCATTAGTTCCATCATCTTACTTTTTTCTCTTTCCCTTCTTTGTACTCGAAATTTCTCTGCATTTTTTGTCATCTCATATGACATGCATGTGTTGGAAATATAAAAATCTAGAGCATTTACATAGATGATCATTGCCACTATCTTTTCAGCAAATTAAAACATACGTCGATCGCACATTTAATATGAGTATGAAGGTTAAATATTTAACCAATAATGATCAGCTTTAGTGCCCATAGCAGTCAAAAAATTATATTATATATTGATTGATCAAGGACAAAAATGTTAATGTTGACAGAGTTATTGAGGTTTTGATTTACAAACAATGCTAATGAAAATGACGAAAATGTCAACGTCGACAAATTATTTGGAAAAAAAAAATAGATACTTCGAAAGTGACTATTTTTTCCAGTAAAATTTTATAAAATATTATAATAATTAATATTGCTCGATTTGAATTAGATTAATATTAAAAATAATATATACTTGCTTAAGCATATGAGAATCGCTTTTCTTTTCTTTTTTTCTGAAAGTGAAAATTAACTCTTATTATTTCAAATCATCAGCCATTAAATGGGCAATACAACTCAAAATAACTTCTGAAAATAATGAGAAAAAATTATCACGAAAATACAACTTTACAAGTGTATAGACTTCTTTGTTACCCTCACAAGTAACAAAGGCAAGGACCTACACTATACTTATTAACCAAAAGTCAGACGTCTCCAACCAAAACATCATCTAAATTCTGACTAGTTTCTTCATTCATTGCGGTAATGGCATTCAAACAATCACTCTCCATAATAAAAGCAACAACAGCAATTTCCTCACACCACAGTAAAGCTTTTCTTATGGCCAGTAGTTCCGCAATATAAGGCCATAGCTAAATGAGAATAGATTTGGATAGCACATTAAGCACTTCACGTGCATCATTTCTCATAATAGCCCTATACAACCCAACCCCGAATTGACTGAAGCATCGACATTTAGCTTAAGCTTACTGGTTGGGAGACAACACCAGCTCACGGTTGATAACAGGCATAGTGGCTGGAACTCCTGTTCGCCGTCGAGACTCATGAAATTCAAACAAAAGCTGCCCGGCTGATTCAAAAAATTATATTATATATTGACCAAGGACAAAAATGTCAATATTGACGGAATTGTCGAAGTTTTAATTTACGAACAATACTAAAGAAAATGGCGGAAATGTCAATATCGACAGATTATTTGAAAAAATAAATAAATACTCCCATAAAATTTTATAAAATGTTAAAATAATTAATATTACTTGATTTGAACTAGATTAATATTAAAAGTAAGGAGGCGACTATAGTAGGGGCGCCTCTACGTAAGGCCCCTGTTTATACACCGTTTGATGAGAATCTGTGGGGAATCTGTTTATACACAAATTCCCATCAAACAGTGTATAAACAAGGCCTTACGTAGGGACGCCCCTACTGTAGACGCACCCTAAAAGTAATATATATTTGCTTAAGCATATGAGAATCTCTTTTCTTAACATATTGGATTAACATTACGATTATGCTAGGAAATCAAAAGTACTATACATTAACTGTAAACTATAATTTCATTATCATTGATTTAGTACTCATTATTACTAAGAAGATACAAAATAATGTCAATTACTACATACTAATTAAAAGCAAAAGATATCAACTCTAAGTTTGTTTAATACCAGAAAAAACTGTTGATGCAGTTTTGACACGTGTGCTCAGGGGTGACATATTCACATGGAAAGTATACAAGTAAGTGTGGAGGGGCAGTGTTTCATCTAAGTCTTGCCAGATCACACGACTGGCTCTCAATAGAGTAACATGGATAAGAATTATGAAATGGCTACTGTTAGGTAACGAAATATAATTAACGAATTTTTAAAGTTACGAAATACTTAAGTAACGAAATATGAAGTCAATAAACCTTTACTAAAGTCATGAAATCCAATTCTTTTCGTCACTTTAGTTCAAGGAAATTTACCTATATAAAGGCCTCATCACTTGGCCATGAGGACAACATTGGAAGGGAGAGAAAGACTTGAGGGAAATAGTGAGAACAATTTGAGAAGTCTTAGTCTACGCATTTGAAAGTCTTAAAAAAAAACCCATTCTCACCCCTCATAATTCTGTCCATGAAAACTCCATTGGGAACTTAGAGCTTTCCTACACTCTACCCTAGTCGTATTATTTCTCTTTCATATTATATCTCTACTTCATATCTATAATTTTCGTGACAGTGTTCTTTACTATCAACATAGCTTTATGAGCACTAGATTTTGTTCTATGCTATAAATATATATGTATTTGTATATTTGAGCACTGGATCTTGTTCTATGCCATACAAATGCATATATATATAACTATATATATACATATACACTTCAACACTGAATTTTGTTCTACGCTTTGTATATGTATGTCTAAAATTTTGTGTACTTGACGATTTGATCTCGATCAAGTAAAAACATATGTTGATAGCACAAGAATACTGCCAAAACCTTTTCTATAAGCAAAAATCATACATTGATGATAAAATTATTTGACATGTTATTTCACAATCATCCACGTGTTTATCAGACTTGTTATTAGTTGGCAGTCAATACGTTGACTAATACGTGTACTGTTATGTTCCGCCCGAACGCCGGAACAAAAAGCAAAGAGTTTCTAGGAGATAGAAAAAACTGTAGTAAGTTCCAATCGATTCCAAAAAGTAAGGGCGCGTTTGGTATAGAATTCGAATCATATTTTTCAAATTCAGAAACAGCTTTTATGTAGAAAATTAGAAGGATAAATATTTTTTCCTTCCAATTTTCTACATAGAAGCTGTTTCTGGATTTGAAGAATAGTATTCGAATCTTATACCAAACGTGCCCTTAACTTGCTAATATACTACCCTTTAATCTTTGACGTAATTATTAATGTATCATATGTATTTTCTTGATCTCTTCCTACTACAACCTATGAACTAGATTTTAGTTCTTTAATAAGTTTAAAGTAAATAATGTAGAACTCTTTTTTTGATAGGAAAAAAAGGTGAAGAAAATAGGCTACAAATTACTTTTTACTATTATTATTTTTTTCGTGAAAAGTAAAACTTTCCAATCATTTTCGACATTATGTGATTATTTCTACAAATAACCTATATATTTATGGATACTCACAAATATTATAAATATTTGTAGACATTGTTGACATTTTGCGGACACTTTGGAAAGAATGTCACCCGATATCTATGTCAAGAGTCGAGACTTCAAATTATGAATAATATCGTGGAAATATCGACAATAGTCTGAATATTTTTCATCCTTGATATCGATATACTATAGCTTTGAATTATCTCTCTTGGACTATATTTAATACCAACAAAAAAAAAAAAAAAGAAAAAAGAATTCTGCCATCACGAACTAATCATATATCCTTTATTTTTCATGTTTATTCGCAAGCATTATTGTGATTGGGACCGTTAACTCTATTAATCAACATCATAAAATTTGAAAATTAGACTCCCTATATCTGTTTATATGTATCACTTTTGTACCATGCAGCATAAAAAATGTGCTTGCACGGGAGTCATGCTAAATCAAGACATGGATAAATAAAATTTCAATAACTTCGAACGAAATTAGCTCTGTATATGTGGACATCCAAAAGAAATCCATAATCTAATTTTCCTAGTTTTTTTTTATATTTTAAATAGGGCTTAACTAATGACTTTTACTTATTACAAATTAAAGGAAAACATCTACTACTATCCAATCCCTACCCCAACCCATTAAGGATAATAGATTTTTAGACCTACCCCAGTGTGATTCGAACCTAAGACCGAGATCCTAGGTAATGGGTGCTCTTACTACTTGAGCCAACCTATTTCGTCGAATCTAATTTTCCTAGTTAATTCCGGTTTTCTGTTACTATTAAGAAGATATAGAAAAGTTATTTAAAAAAATATATATAAAAAAGAAAGACAGAAAATAGAGAATAAGAAATTCTTTCTTGTTGTGTTTTTATAATGAGTACGTATTTATAGTTGTAGGATACAACCTATAAAAGTATGACATAAGATTAACTCCCTCTTATTTTAACGTAAGTGTTTGAGCTGATCACACATTCTAATCTTATTGACTAACATCTCAGTAGTAGTTGTAGGAAGTACTTTGGAGTTGTTACTTGAATGAATTTATGAATATCTATTTTGCCTTTCTTTTGAAGGTCTTAGAAGAATTTTGGTGAAATATGTTTACTTCTATCGGCTTTGATGTGACCTTCTGTAATATGAGTAATGCATGTTGCATTATCTACACAAAAAGTTGTCGAACTTTCTCTGATTAATCAAATATCACAGATGTTGAATTGAAGATCTTAACCATACATATTTTCAATTTGCCTCATATAATGCATGTATTTTAGCATGCATGGATTGACAAAATGATTGTCAATATTCGAATTCATAGAATGCCAAGACATATAGCAATACACCAAATATGAAAACATAATCTATTTGGATTGCGCTTTATGTAGATCGGGTAAATATTCAATTTCTACATAACCTCTAATTTAGATTTTGAGTATTTTATGTAACACAAGCCTAAATCTATTGTTCAACAAAAATACTAAAGCATATGTTTGATACCATATTCTAATGTCGTCTAGTCAGTAAAGAATTATCTCGCTAATAAATTAACAGAAAAAGCAATATCAGACTGTGTGTAGTTAGTAAGATATATTAGTGCACCTAATACATTAAGATATAATATTTCAGGACCAAGGATTAATTCAGTATCTTCTTGAGGACAAATAGAGTCCTTATATATATTTAAGAGATCAAATAACCAGTGGAGCACTCAGTGGATTAGTTTTGTCCATATTGAAGATTTTAACATTTTTTTCTATATAAGTTGATTTTTGGACAAGAATTCCATACAATAAATGCTCAATTTATAGGCCTAAACAAAATTTTGTCTTCCTAAGATCTTTTATCTCAAACTCCCTTTTAAATAGGTAATTGTCCCATTAAGCATTTCAAGAGTCCCAGGATAAGCCCAAAAAAAAAAGTAATTCAAGAATCTCTATAATATTTAAATCATCAACATAAACTGCTATAATCACAAAATAATGATTTGACATCTTTATAAAAATGTACGGGCAAATAAGATCATTATATTATCTTCTTTCAAAAAATATTCACTGAAACAACTTTATCACATGTATACTATTTGTTTTAGTCATGTAAAGATCTTTGTAGTTTTATTGAATACATATACCGAGGTTTAAAGCTACATACTTGAGGTATTTTTATTCCTTAAGGACTTTCGTGGATATATCACTATTAAGTGATCCATATAGGTATTTTATATCCATAAGATGTATATGAAGTCTTTCAGAGATTGTAAAGCTAGTGAGGAATCTATATATATATATATTTGCATCTACCACTGGAGAATATATTTCCTCACAATTAATACCAAGCCTTCGTGAGAAAAATTATGCTACAAGTCATGTTTTATATCTTTTAATTTCATTCTTTCATCACATTTCCATACGAATAGCTACCTGTAACCTACAAGTTTTATGTCTTCATGTGTTTGGAGTATAAGTCTAATATTTCACGTTTTGCAAGTGAACATAACTTTGCTTGTATAGCCCCTTCTCATTTTGGTCAATAATTTCTATGTTGATATTTTATAACTGATTTTGGTTCAAGATCCTCACTTTTTTCTATGATATCATGAGCTAATAAGTATGCAAATATATTATCAACAACAACATTATTTCAATTCCATATTTTTTGAGAGATAATATAACAAATAGAGATCTCATCATTAATTTTTAATATGTTCAAGTACCTGATAATTTTCTAGAGCCACTTGCTCTGCTATATTTATTGTTTTTCCCTGTGTCATAGTCTCTTCAGGAGTATCAATGACCTCAATAATGCCAGCTTGCTTGTTTTGCTCCTTTCCCTTTCTTGGGGAACTAATAAGTCTATCAAGCTTTTGGTGTGCTATAGACCCACTCAATTGTATTATAGTGATATCAATTAAGTATGAGCATTTTCGCTGGTACATATGCTTTGCAAATATATAATTTTGAACTTTCAGTTTGCATTGATTTATACGAGGATCAAAGTGATTTAATGATAATGCATTACATAAAATTTCATATTTTTCCAAACTTTTTAAGCTTATGTTTCCCTCAACCTAAAGCTGGGAAATGTTTTTCATTAAAATGATAGTCAGCAAATCGTGTTATAAATATGTTACCAATCGATGATTTAAGATATTTAAAAGAAAGTCCAATTTGGGATATAATCATATTATTTCAAGGGCCGGCCTATTTACATTGTCACTTGTTAATTGATATTTGTAGATCTCCAATGTATAATATAAAAATATATAGGGAAAACTAGGTAGATGTCCAATTTTTTAAATTGACTTAAATAGATGTCATCTTTTTAAATTTTATTAGCAGATGTTTAACTGTAAACCTAAGGTGTACTTATTTTTACATTTTTGCCCCTTTTTATTAGGTTAGTTTTTTTTTATTTTAGGAATTTTTTTTTCTTTTTCATTTTTGCTCTCTCTCTCTCTCTTCTCTGTTCTGTTTCTCTCTCCTCTTCAATCGAGCTTTATCTCTCTGTACTCTCTGTCTATTGGTAATTCTCTCTCTCTCTCTCTCTCTCTCGTTGTTTCTCTTTCTTCGTTCCTTGGTCATTGTTTCTTTCTTTCTCTCTCTCACATATTTTTTCCGGTGGTGGTTTCTTTTTTTTGGCAGTTGCTTCTTTTTCGGTGGTGCAAAATACATTGATCTAGTTATTAAGGTATGTATATTCTTTGAAATTTATTTTGGTTGTTTATAAGTTATTTTCCTGATTGAATTGGGAATTTTGTTTTTTATTGCTAATGTAAGTTGCTATTATAGTTAATTTTCTATGTAATATTATTTTAGCTCATGATCAGTGGTGATTTGTGTATTTTTACATTTTTTTGGATTGTTTTTCTTTGTTTGAAATTTTTTCCAGATTGGTTCATATATTTTTATATGCGGTATATATGTTTTGTATGCTGATATATATACTGGTATATATAAATATCGTTTTCTGGTTTATGTATATCGTATATACCTAGTTTACAATCTTATACAATGGATTAAAAGTTATATATCTACTTTCATTTTCATATCTCATGAGTTTGTTTTCTTAGAGTTCAACATTATATGAACAGACTTGAAAATCCTATTTACCATGTACTCAATATTTTATATACCATTTACATCCTACAAGATTATTGTCTCTGTTATTGGTATATAATTGTTAGTTATTTGTATATATTGATTTACGGTCCATATGCATATATATCGTGTCTGCATATTTATGAACACGGTATACATTTTTATATACCTTGTATACTACTTGTGTTTTTCTCATATGTTCGTAATGTTTTCCTAGGGATGGTGAAAATACCCATTATCATTCGCTATCATAGTCACTGGGATGAGAGTAAAAAATATGTAGATTATAGGTTTATTAGTATATTGGTTGATGAAAGCTGTGGGTATATGGAATTTTTGGATTTTCTTTTTGGAGAGGCATATTAGGATTGGATCGATTAAGGCATATTGTTCATTTATTTGTTGATATGAAGTTTGATGGCTCTAGTAATAATTTTTTAGAGATTAAAGGTGACAGCAGATTAGGTTGGTATTTTTACATTGCCAAAGATGATAGTAATATGAAATACCTGCTTATAATTACCTATGATGAGGTTTCATTGGTAGATGCTGCAATGCTATTCAAGGTTCTTCCAAGGAGTCTTATGCTTTATTCTTTCATATTTAGCAGCAATGAAAAGTCGTAACCCTAATACGTTGTCTTTTTTTATTCTAGTTTTGTGGTATACCATTTTTCGTCTTTGGTATATAAATTTTTTCTCTTGATATATCTGTATATCTATGTACTGATGGATTTTCCACTTTATTTTTTAATTTTTTGTTATTGATTTTTCCTTATAGCCTTATATACAGATTATGTAGTTGATGAGAATAGTAACTTTATGCTCTTATTTATTCTGATTTTTTAGTATACCATTTTTTGTCTTTGGTATATAAATTTTTTCACTTGGTATATCTGTATATCTACAAACTGGTGCAACAGATTTTTTACTTTGTTTTTTAGTGTTTGTTATTGATTTTTTCTTATAGGTTCATATACAGATTACTTAGTTCATGAGAATAGGAACTTTATATCCTTGTTTATTTTGATTTTTTGGTATATCATTTTTTGTCTTTGGTATATAAATTTTTTCACTTGGTATATATGTATATCTACGTACTGGTGCAACAGATTTTTTACTATGTTTTTTAATATTTTGTTTTTTATTTTTCCTTATAGGTTCATATACAGATTACATAGTTGATGAGAATAAGAACTTTATGTTCTTGTTTATGGTGTTTGGAGCTTCGATTAAAGGTTGATCGCATTGTAGGCCAGTGATATCAGTCGATGCGACATTCTTGAGATCGAAGTTCTATGGGACACTCTTCATTGCATTCACGATAGACGCTGATAACCATATTTTTCTACTTGGTTTTGATATAGGTGATTCAGAAAATGATTCATCTTGGCCATGGTTCTTTGAGCAATTGAAAAGGGCCATAAAAACTCGTCTAGACTTAGTGATTACTTTAGGAAGGCAATCCAAGTGATTACTTTAGATAGGAATCCAAGTATTAGGAAGGCAATATCGATTATCTATCTTGAGGCTGAGCACATTTATTGCATGTATCATTTGCTTAATAACATGAAGGCAAAAATTAAGTTTATCAGTAATAATAAATTGTTCGAGAGGTGTGCAAAAGCTTACTTGAAATCTGATTTTGATGAGCTTATGTGTTAGATAGTGGAGATCAAACCAACAACATATGAGTACTTATCTATAGATGTGGGATATCTGAGATGGGCAAGATGCTATGGAAGTAGAAGAAGATACACTACCATGATGTCTAATATCTCAGAAAACAAGAATTCGACTTTAAACGATGCAAGATCTTTACCAAGTGTATCATCTTTTTCAATTTCATTGTTTTGAATGGTTTTTCTTTACTTATACTTGCATGTTGTCTTGGTATATGCATTTTTAATCTGAGTAGATCATTTGTTGTTGTTGGCATACGGTTGTTAATTGTATATATATATATATATTAATTTGTGACAAGTATAGATTATTTGTGTTTTTTATTTTGTAACAATTTCCTTTGTTGGAGGCTATAAGACAAAAGGTCTAAGATTGGTTTGCAAGCCGTAGCTTTGTCTACAAGAACAGATTTAACTCCGTGGGCAGAAGATAAAATATGAATGTAGATTCATTTAGCAAGGAAAATGACGGCAAGTTGCTGTTCTTTTTTTGCTATTTTTAGGATTCGGTATATAGAATTTTTGCTTTCGTAGATAAAGTTATTAACGTGGTATATAATAATATATACCAAATTCAATATTGCTTTATAACCCTTATATGAATTGATTTTAGTAGTTGTTGTTGTAATATCTTTTGGCTTTTTGTTATTTTTTTTGGTGTTAATTATGTCATATAATTGATTTTACTAATGTTGTCTTTCATATAGTTTGTTTGTTTGCTAATTTTCAGGGTTTAGTATATAAATTTTTTACTTTGATATATAAATTTATTAACGTGGTAGATATTGATATATACTAGATTCAGTAGTGCTTTATATAAATTGTTTTTAATAGATGTAGCAGTATCTTTTCATTTTTTCAATGTTATTTTTTGTCGCTAATCAGGTGCATACAGATGATTTTAAGAATTTTAGTTTTCATACAGTTAGTTTATTCGCTGTTTTTCAGAGCTTGGTATATAGATTTTTGCTTTGGTATATAAATTTATTAACATAGTAGATATTGATATATACCATATTAAATAATGCTTTATAAAAATTGATTTTAGTAGATGTAGTAATATATTTTAGTTTTTATTGTCATTTTTTGTTGCTAATCAGGTTCATACAGTTGGCTTCCATGTATATAAAATTCGTGACACTAATTCAGAATTCATTATTCATTTGATGCAACGTCGTTGCGGTTCTGGGAAGTAGAACTTTGACGGTATTTCATGTTCTCATATTTATGCTGTAGTTAGTAAGTGCAGCTTGAATTACTATAACTATGTTTCTCATTTTTTTAAGAACTCAGCCTTTGAGCTTGCCTATAGCGGGAATATTAATCCAGTTGGGAGACAGGCGGATTGGGATGTTCCAGATTATATTAAGGAGCAACCTATTCTCCCTCTAATTCTAGAGAAAGCCAGTATTGGTAGGCCGAAAAAGAAAAGATATCTCTCCATAGGTGAGCTCAAGAAGAAGAAGCAAGTAAAGTGCGGTCGATGCAAGCAATACGGCCACAATCAGAAAACTTGCAGAAATCCAATTCTTTTTGAATTACACATTACGAAGAAGATTAAAAGCTATTCAGATCATTAGATTCTTACATATCTGACTTTGTAGTCAATTTTATTTTCAAGGAGGTTCTTTTCTTTTTTCCCTGTATTTTCGGTACATTTTTTTTATCCTTGGTATATGGAATTTTGGTCCTTAATTACAGCTATATATTCTCGTAATGTAAATTTATAATGCTTTCCATTGATGTTGAAAGCCAAGTCATCATCTTTATCAGCTTGGCATTATCTTATCACCAGATGGTGTAGAAGATGTGGAATGGTATTGACGACTTTGACATCTAGGAAATGTCCAAAAACACTATTTCTAAACTCTTCTTTTTGCAAAATGCTGAGTTTGTTAATAATGTCTTGTAAAACATTTGGTTTTGAATGGACCTGAACTTTTTTTTGTTCCGTCCATTGGGTTTCCGGTACTAAATATGTCATATTTGTACCTGCAATCCATGTTAGAAAATAGTTAGATATATAATAAATATTAAACCTATTGTAAACAATAATATATATAGTAAATGGAAATTTATGAACCATATTAGAAAATTTATGAACCATGATAATGTATTTGATTATGCAATCTCTTCTTATGACCAAAAACAAATTAAAGGCTATGCATACCAAAAAGCAGAACCAATCTATATTTCACTCCTTTCTGAACCAAATAAAACATTCTTAACCTTACATATAACTAAAAATTTAACCATTTATTCATATATCCACTTAATATGGAAAAGAACAATTTAACCATCCCAATCTTAACATGTATGCATAAAAACTAGAATTTTATGAACCGTAAGTAAAAATATATGAACTAAGCATAGAAATCTATATTTTTACAATACAGTCACTAACTAACTTCATTAACACTCTATTTATCTACCATTATATCAAAAATATCTACCATATGTCAAATTGTATCTACTAAAGTCATAATTTTATATGCCAATAAAACAGACAATAACATAACTATAAAATTCATAAAACTGATAAACAGTTTTAATAAATAATAATTTATGCAACAATTACTTCTTTATACAAAAATTATCTACTAGATAGAAAATTATATCTACAAACACTATAAGTTATGGAAGTTTCTTAGCTCATCCAAGTTAAGATATTGAGAGCACAACCACCAAATAAACAAATATGAAGTAATTAAATGGATTATAGATGTGGTGTGCTATTTACTACGTCTATATATATGTATATATTAGATGACCAAAAAAGAGCATGAGATTTTTATTCCTTTCTCTACTAAGTTAAAAGATAGAAAATGATAATAATCATAGTTCTAAATTTTTAACATCTCAGAGAAACTTTTAGCCCGAATGCCAATAAATAATGTTTATTTTCTTGCTCACGAATTCTTTTTTTTCAGTACATCTATGAAGTAAAACAGAGTACTAGAAACAAACTAACATATATTAGGGGGGAAAAAGGAGAGGTCTTACTATTTTTCTATTTTTTTATAGAACTTTGTGCACTGTTAATTCCGTACGTATGTATAACAAGAAAACAATGAATTTTTTTATGTCCCTTTCTAGCAAAAGGGCCTTGTGGTGCATGTGTAATTCTTCCTAATTGTAGTAGTTTTAACTAGGTGGAAAAGACTATCTGAAGAGGAATGTGAACCTGAAAGATACATATACAGCTGATAAATGACAGAATATCTACCACAATATATATACATAGCTCTTAATTATATCTACTAACTAGTTCTTTAATGTACTAATTTTTATTTCATAAGATTAGTAGGTATTGCTTCCTTCTATTTTTATGAATCATGTGCCATGTTTACTATATTATCTACCAAAATTAAGTATATATTTACAAGAACTTAGTAATATTTACAATTGATGGAATTGGAAGATAGGCATTAGAAAAAAGTGACTGATTCTCTGTAAGTGTGCTAAAGTTTTCATGGGAAAATATACAAGTTTATTTTCTGATCTACCAGAACCTAATATTTATCTACCAAAACTAATTTTGTCGAAAACATAAATATATCTAAAAAAAATCTTTGATATGATGGATAATGTCCATAGATGAAAGATACATACATATCTGATAAATGACAGAATATCTACCAAAATATATATACATAGCTCTTAATTATATCTACTAACTAGTTCTTTAATGTATTAATTTTTATTTCATAATATTAGCAGGTATTGCTTATTTCTATTTTTATGAATCATGTGCCATATTTATTATATTATCTACCAGAATAAAGGTAATGTCCTAGCACACAGCAAGTAATCAATCTACTTAATTACTATATAGTTAGGGTCTAAGTTGGAGCTGCTATGGTATTTGGTTATTGAGATGATATATAAATCACACAGATGCACAAAATCAAATATGATTATACTTAAACTGTCTATATCATAATAATATGAATCATCATGTTAAGTACTTCAAGACTGTGACTGAAAATTCAGGGAGGATTAAGCATTTGAGTGATCGTAATCAGACATAAGTAGCAATATAAGTCAGATCAAGCTTAAGGTGGCTTTCTTATATACATAATAAAACAAAAATATAGAAATATAACCAAAAATAAAAGAGGATCTTAAGACGAAATGGGATCATTTCCTGGCGCTTTATGTTCTGCTCTTGTACACCGTTTTGTTCTGTGATCTTTAACTAAGTGAACCATTTCTACTTGGTATATGCACTCAGTTGAACTTGTTCACTGAACAAGTTACCAAACAAATATTAATATTAAAGATCAGAACTCTATACCATCTGAATTTATTTAGCTTATAAAGCTATTAATATCAACTTATGATATACCAGCACCAGATATTTATATATCAAAATTAATTTTGTCAAAAACAAACATATATATCAAGTTTAGATAAAAATCTACCACAGCTTAACACTCAAAAACTGATATAATATTTCTATTCGGCATTTTGTCAAACATTTAATATGCACTGTTCTATTCTATTTCCATCAAAGCTATATCTATATGCTTAAGCTCGAATCAAAAGGAACTTTAGAAAATAGAAATAATTCATAAGGAAAATAAGAAGAGACAAACACCTTTAGACATTTTACTTCCTTTATCTCCAACAACTAGTGTTTCTCAACGATTTAACTTTTACTGACTAATTAATCTCACATTAAAGCTATAATGGGATCAGTAAAAGATACATATACAATAATATCATACGGATTAAATTAATCACAAATAATATAAATGATGAAAACCTAGGTTTTTTCTTATGAACCAAAATTTCAGAAAATAAGTTTAAATCTAACATGCATATAGAAAATGAAACAGACAAAAACATATATATATATATGGGTTTAGTTTAAATAGTTACGATAATATTTACCCATGGATAGTTACAATGGTTTAAGCCGTTAGATCTAATATCCTACGGTGGTGATTAGTTTGGTGGTTGGCCAAAAAAATTTAATGCTATTTATTACCATAAAAAAAATTTAATGCTATCACTACTTTTTTTAGTATCCATTCATGGTCACAAAAAAATTGTAACTATTGAGAAGTCCCCCATATATATATATACATATATAAAACAATCAGACATACCTTAGCCAATGAAACCCTAATTTTGGATTTTTAAGAATCAGATTTTTCTAACTTCAATCATCGCTTGGAATCGTTTAGATTCTTATATATATACCTTCGATTGTAACTTTTCTTGGTATGAATAAATTTTTGGTCGTTTTTTTGTGATTTGGGAGAGCTAATATTGTATAGAAATGACTGAAGAGAGTGGAAGTCGGAGATTATGGAATCGTGGTTGAGAAAATAAACGGAAATGGAAGAAAATTACTGGTACGAGAGAGAGAGAGAGGGGGTAAATAGAGAGAAAAGTTACAGGAAGAGTGAAAAAGAGTGAGAAAATAGGCTTTGATGGCTTTAGGGATAGTTTGGGTATAATTTTTCTAACGGGTATTAGGTTGGACATTTACCTATTAAGTTTTGAGCCTGGACATACAATGAATTTTGGGCCACATTTTGGACACATACCTATAAGCCCCATGTATATATACAATTAAGTTTCTTCTAAATCATAAATGAGGTTACTAGCTGGGTTTTTCTTCTTCTTCTTTTTTCTTTTTAAGAAGTTAGTTGTCTTTCCTTAAGAGAGTGACGATACAAATATTTCTATATGGTATATATAAAACATGTGGCTTGGCGGCTCCTAACTCTCTCTCTTTATACGTATACCACATCATTCGCAAGTACACATCATAGTCAGTAAAATACGGGACGTGACTTAAATAATAATACGAACATGTATAATTTGGACTTGTTATGAACAATACTTTTAAAAATTCGGTATAAAAATACGGGTACGCCAAAAATTCGTAAATTTATTTGTACATGTATAATATGATTAATTTTAAAATTACGTGTTTAAAAATACCCTAAGAAAAATGTAATTTTCTATTAAACAAATTACAGCTTTCCTATAGTTTAATGTGATTTTTCATAAATTTTGAATACTATTTGTGGATAATTGATTAAAAATTCAATAATCCAAAACAAAATGAGACAAATAATAATAAAAAAAATTTCTATTCGGATAAAAATTAATTGGTTTTGAGAGAAAAATTAAAATTTTAAATAAAGAAAATGAAAATGGTGAGAATTATTTTAGAGGAAATTAGAATTTTTATGATAAAAGTTCAAAAACAATTGGAAAATCCCGGATTAATTAGAAAAATACCACTTTTAGAAGTATTTAAAAAAAAACCACTTTTTATTAATTGGTGAGATACTTGAGGTAACCTGTCAAATCACGTGAGGTAACTTGAAGTAACTAGATTGGTACCCAAAGTAACCTAACTAGTTACCTCGAGTATAACTGAAGAATACCAATTTTGAGGAAAAGTGATATTTTTCTAAATATTTATTAAAAATGATACTTTTCTAAAAATGTTTCAAAAGTGATATTTTTCTAAATCAATTTGGAATTTTTCTAAAATATCAGCCCATCCGGAATTTTTCAATTTTTAATACTATGGGCTTGGATTTCTATAAGAAGCCCATTATTTTATGTGGTGAAAGATATGCACGTGTATAATATGATTTTATTAATTTTTTAAGTAAGTTTGGCAGTAATACATAATTCGGCTATATAATTCAAATATACCTAAGTATGTATATAATATAGGTATTATATGTAAAATTGCTAGCTACAGTAAATCCTCAATAAATAAACATTCAGTAAATTAATAACCTCGCTTAAATAATAAAATCTTTCTGTCCTGATTCGAGCCAATGTACTAAATTAATAGTCTTATTAAATACATAAGATAATAATATTTTTTCAAATCCTTTAGGGCCCGACGGAAATACAAATTAATTATTAATTAAATACATAAAATAAATAACATATAAAATTCATAGCATTAAGAAATTTTTTCTTGTCAGCTTCTATTTTCACAATTCAGTTTTTCCAAACGATGCATCTAAAGTTGCTTTATTTTTCATATATCTAGATTAAACTCAACTTCATCCAAGCGTGCACCATATTTAGTATTTTCGTTCTATGTTGTAGAGAGTGGTTACTTAAGGTTACTATTATTTGAAATATCATTTTTTGCGGAAACATTTGGTAGAAAGTACACAACAGTCAATTAGATCAAGATCATCATAGCTACATCCATTATCTTTTTAATAATCTCTTTGTTGATTTGAAATATTATTTGTTTATTTAGGTTACTATTATTTGAAATATCATATTTTGCAGAAACATTTGATAGAAAGTACACAACAGTCAATTAGATCAAGATTATCATAAGTACATCTATTATCTTTTGAATAATCTCTTTGTTGATTTGATCATTATATCATTTTCACTAGGATAATTCGAAAAATGCTCAACATCTTCTTCTATCACATATACTAGAAATAATTTGGCAAAAACTATATGCATGAGAATTTTTTATTTTTGAAATTGTATATATATGCACATTAATATTGGCCACACCCATCATATTTTGATTTTTAGCTTATACAAAAAATTGGTTAATCTCTTCTTAAATTGGTTAAAAAAAATAAAAAATTCAAGCACAAGATTCAAAACATAAAATTATTCTTAAATTAGTAAATATTATAAATTGATAAATAAATAAATTATATAAATAAATAATTTCTTTAAAATAATATTTTTTCTTGGTCCCAATAGTATTATTATATAGAGGTTTTACTGTATGGTATATATACATATGCGACAATTTTGAAAAATAAAATATAAACACAAAAGAAATGAATCAAAATTTTTATTAGTAATTAAGTATAGTTAAAAGATAGGAATTCAATTACTACAGCATTCCCTAGATTTAAATAAAACCCGTACTTTATTTTCCGAATTTCATTTATAACAAAAAAAATCTTTGGATTAACAAATCGATATAAAATTAATTTATCCCATTCAATTTGGTCAAAATGTTAAGAAATTTGTTGAGATTCCCACGATATCATTACCTGAACATCATTATGATGGAATTAAATGTCCCTAATTGATTGGGTTATTTAATCTGTTAAAGAAGTTAGTTAAAAGGTGGTTGGAAGGATTGCAGCCTACAGGTTACTCAAAAACTAGCTCTGCCATGTGTTGATCATTAATTGTTACTAAATACAACTAATTCTTTAGGGATTGTAATATATAAATATGAGTCTCTGAATAGATACATGAACTGATTCTTGTAATCGTAAGAGAGGAAGAATGTCTTTGTGAGATGCTTTCTTAAAGAAAGCAGAGTTATTTGTTTCTTGGAAAAAGTAGAGGAAATTGAGTGAAGCACAATCTAGTTTTTCTTTGTAGTTCTCTCTGAGAGATCGAGTGTGTACTTGAACTTATATTAGTGGATTTGACTAAGGGATTATAGTCCCTACTTTGGATGTAGATTTTGGTACATTACCAAAGCTAAACCAAGTATATGTGCTCTGTTTTTCTTTGTCTTCAATGTGTTTGAAATTTTTCCCTAGTGATCTTTTTTCTTTGTTCGACTGCTGGAATTAGAGGATTAATCCTTACAAATTGTTACCAGAGCCAGGTTATGATCTTGGGAGGTAATTCTTGATTCAAGGTAAAGATTCTTGGAGCTCCACATCAAAAACAACTCAAACAATCTACGAGAGATGCTTACTGGCCAGAAGCAATTGTAGAAATGTCGACTTCAAAGTTCGAGGTGGAAAAATTCAATGGTAAAAACGACTTCATATTATGGTGTGAGAAGATGGTTGCTCATTGGCAAAAAATGTGATTATTCTGAGTTTGGGTGATCAAGTCCTGAGAAAGGTGATTAAAGAAAAGACAACTGCTGAGATGTGGGCAAAATTGGAAGGTTTGTATATGACCAAAACTCTATCTAATAGAATTTATTTAAAACAGAAATTCTATAATTTCAAGATGGATGAATCTAAAACCATAGATGAGAGTATTGACGAATATACTAAGTTAGTTTCTGATTTAGAGAATTTAGAAGTTAAAATAGATGAAGAAGATCAGGCTATTTTTTTCTTAAATTCTCTTCCCAAACAGTTTGATCAATTAAGGGATACTCTGAAGTATACATGGGAAAGAAACTTTAACTCTTGAAGAAGTTACTGCTGTAGCTTATTCGAAGGAACTTGATCTTAGAGCCAATAGTACATATTCAAAAATAACTACCAAAGGTCTAAATATACTAGGGAGATCTGATAAAAAGGAGAACATTAATAAGTTTAGAAGTAAGTCTACATCGAAATCAAGAACTAGAAAGACATGTTGGTAATTTCATAAAGAAGAACATATAAGAAAGTGTTGTCCTCAAAGAAAAAATAATAATCAGAAGGAAGATGGGAATAAATCAGGTGAAGAAGCTAATCTTTCCGATGGGTATGAAAGTTATGATGTCCTAACAGTTTCAGGTGTAGACCCTAAGAATGAGTAAATTATGGATTCTGGTTGTACATTCCATACGACACCTAGAAGGGCCCTGTTCTTTGAATACAAAAAGATGAATGGTGGTAGTGTACTCATGGGAAACAACATGCCTTCTAGTGTTGTTGGGATAGGTTCAATCAGGTTTAAATTATGGGATGTTTCTGTTAAAACTTTAATAGATGTGATATATATTGAGTCATGCTTTGTATCATCAATCCTACTCTCATATTTTTTAAGTTAACAAACACTTGATTAAGATCTAATAATTTACTTGAGTGTGCAGCAAGTTAAATTGAAAGGATCACAAAATATTCAAGATGGATTATGGAAAAGAGCATGAAGACAAAGATCAAGATAACAAGACCTAGACTTGCAAAGGTTATATACTTAGTTTTTGTACTTGAATACTTGTCTACAAATTGTATGGTCTTAATTGCTCAAATTTTCCATAAAATTAGAAATTTTCAAAGCTAAACTGTCAAATCTGTTTATCTCAAATTAAAATATAAAATTTATTTTACACAAGCTTTTAATTTGATTTATGAATTTCTATAGTTACTATATTACATATTAAATCAATTTATAAAGTCACTTTTTGAAAATAATGGAAAAAAACTTGAAATAAAATCCAAAAAAGCTCTCGGATAGAATCGGCAGACGGCCCCAAGAATCGGTCTACCGATTCCCCTATTTTGCTTTTACTTCCTTTTTGAATTCGACTGTTACAACTGCATTTTCAACGGCTAGTATTTTCGGTCGACCGAAAGTGGATTTTCGGTAACCGAAAATAACAGATTATCTGTCAAACAGTCTAAAACGGCTAGTATTCACTGTAGTCTATATATAGAAGCTTTTTTATCACTTAAAACAACTTTTGAATATTCCTACATTGATTTCAACACACTTTCAAGTTGTTCAAAACATTTTGTGTGAATTAAACTTTCAAATTTACTTTTTCACAAGAATCAATGGAGCCAAACTAGATCATATTGTGTTTTCATTTATTCTCTCTAGGCTTACCTTGTATTAATCTTTTATTTGGGAGATTCTAGTTGAGTGTTTCAACAAAAATAAAAACCAAATTTTATTTGTGATGTGAGGTTAACATCAGATTCATAAACAACCCGGTTTAGGTGAGATTGGTACCAGAGTCTAAACAATCTAGCCGGATTCAATCCTATTATAAAGGCGAGAGTGTGCCTAAGGAGAAAGTACTCTTTGTGTAAAAATGACGGTCAAGCCTATTCTTTTGATTCGATAGTAGAAAGCTCGAAGCGGGTTGTCAAGAGCCGGGGACGTAGACAAACCGTCGTGTTTGTTGGACTTCATAAAAATAATATTTGTATTTCTCTACCCCTATCCTTTTAATTTATTTATCTTGACCTTGTGCATGCTATTTTAGCTATTTTTACTTGTTATTGCTTTTACTTGTTAAATTTACTTGTTTGTCAAGAAAAGTTTGTAAAAGATTTTAAAATCCAATTCACCCCCCTTCTTGGGTTAGCTAATCTTGGGCTAACAAGACATATACCAGATCTTAATAGAAATCTCTTAAACCTGAATGGCTATTCTTATAAGTTACAAGATGGTATCCTCATAGTTACAAAAGGTTCTATAGTTGTTCTGAAAGGTTTATTACAGAATGGATTATATGTACTACAAGGATCTGCTATAAATGGGGGAAGCTTCAGTATCAAATCAAGAAAGGAATCTAATTGAACTTTGGCACAGGAGACTCAGACATATGAGTATGAAGGGCTTGTTGGAATTAAGCAAGTAGGGTCTTCTAGACAAGAAGTAGATTTCTAGCTTAGAATTCTGTGAACATTGCATACTTGGAAAGCCCACCAGCTTAAGTTTGCAGCTGCTACTTATAGAACAAAAGGGTTTCTAGACTATATTCATTCTGATTTATGGCTCTCCATAGATACCTCTTTCTTTATCAAATTGTCAATACTTTATTTCATTTATTGATGATTTTTCAAGAAAAGTATGGGTATATTTTTTAAAAAATAAGTTTGATGCTTTCAATAAGTTTGTTGAATGGAAATTATTTGTTGAGAATTAAACAAGTAGAAAAATCAGGAGACTTAGAACTGACAATGGATTAGAATTCTGTAATAAAGAGTTTGATCAATATTATACTGAAAATAGAATAGCTAGGCATCGCACTTGCACTAATATCCCACAACTAAATGGTTAAGTCGAAATAATGAATAGGACAATACTGAACAAAGTGAGGTGTATGTTAAATCAATTAGGTTTGCTTAAGAGTTTTTGGGCTGAGGCTATTTCCACTACATGCTATTTAATTAATAGATCTCCAAATTCTGCTTTATATTTTAAAGTCCTTAAATATGTATGGTTTGGTCAAGCACCTAGTTAAGAACATTTAAGTACTTTTGGTTGTCTTGCATTTGTTCATGTTAGTCAAAGAAAATTGAACCCGAGAGCTAGAAAAGGAATTTTCTTAGGTTATCCTCAAGGGGTCAAAGGTTATAGAATCTGGTTGTTAGAAGAAAAAAAATGCATAATTAGTAGAGATATTTTTAATGAACATATATTCTATAAGACTAACATGCAGGAAGACAAGACTGTTGAGTCTTCTAAAGCTGGTGAGACTCTAAACAAATCTCAGCTGGTATTTGAAGTTGATTTACAGGTACCTAATAATGTTCAATATCCTGACCTAGTTCAAGGTGGAGCTGTACAAGCTGATATGTAGATAGAGTTCTAGATCTAATTGAAGATATAGATCAAGTTGATAATGTTCTTTATGAAGAAACTGATGCTAGTGAGGAACTTGAACCTAATGAGGATATAACTGAGTATCTACTTATAAGGGACAGAACCAGAAGGTAGATTAGAGCTCCATCAAGGTTCTTTCAAGATGATTTAATTACTTTCGCACTAAATGTTGTTATGTCCTAGAAATAGAAGAACCTAGCTCCTATTTTGAAGCTAAGAAAAGTAGTGATTAGTAAAGAGGGTAATGGAAGAAGAAATGGCCTCCTTGTCTAAAAATAAGACCTTGATTCTAGTGGACATACCTAAAGGCAAGAAAGTAATTGGCAGTAAATGGGTGTTCAAGAGAAAATCAGGGATTCCAAGAGTAGAGAAGGCTAGATTCAAGGCTAGACTTATGGCAAAAGGCTATTCTCAGGTAAAGAGAATAGATTATCATGAAGTGTTTTCTCCTATGGTTAAACATATCTCAATTAGAGTCATATTAGCAATAGTTGCTATTCAAGATCTTGGGTTAGAGCAACTTGATGTTAAAATAACTTTTCTTCATAGGAATTTGGAGGAAGAAATTTTAATATTACAGCCAGAAAGTTTTGAAGAGGTTGGTACTGAAGACAAAGTATATTTGTTGAAAAAATCTCTGTACGACTTGAAGCAGTCTCAAGGGCAATGGTATAAACGTTTTGATAACTTTATGCTACAGCATGGTTTCTCTAGGAGTCTTCATGATAGCTATGTTTACTACTCCTTAACGAAGGACAAGAATTTCATTTATTTGCTTATCTATGTGGATGACATGCTTATAGTTTGTAAGAGTAAAAGTGAAATTTAGAGGTTGAAGAAATTGCTTAATTCAGAATTTGAAATGAAGTATTTAGGTGCTGCAAGGAGAATTTCGGGAATGGATATCACTAGAGATAGAAGTGAACAACTGTTAACTATATCTTAAAGAGGTTATATTTATAAGATAATTGAACTGTTTGGTGTGGGACAAGCCAAGACAGTTGATACTCCTATAGTGCATATTTTAAGTTAATTTCTTTTAAAAATCAAGAAGTTGTGGATGAGAGTGGGTATATGGAAGGTGTTCTATACTCGAATGTCGTGGGAAGTATGATGTGTGCTATGGTTAGTTCAAGACCAAATGTAGCATATGGTATTGGTTTGATAAGTAAATTCATGACTAGGCCTGCTGAGATACATTGGCAAGCTGTAAAGTGGCTTCTAAGATATTTAAAAGGAACTGCTGGTTTAAAGTTGTGCTACAGTGATTGTAAAGAAGTACTGATTCAGAGTTAAAGGGTATTGTGATTCAAATTTTGCAGGGGATCAGGATAAGAGAAGATCACTCTCTGGCTATATATTTACCATAGGAGGTAACACAATAAGTTAGAAATCAAGTCTTCAACATGTGGTCGCTTTGTCATCAATGGAAGCTGAATACATTACTCTTACAGAAGCAGTGAAAGAAGCTTTATGATTGAAAGGATTTACTATTGAACTGGGAGTTAAGCAGGATTTAGTTAAAATTTATTGTGACTCTCAAAGTGCTATCCATTTGACTAGAAATAGTATATTTCATGAGAGAACTAAGCACATTGATGCAAGATTGCATTTTGTGAGAGACATTATTGCTCAGAAGTTAGTGAAAATGGAGAAGATTTCAACTAAAATTAATTCTGCTGATATATTTACCAAGGTTATATCTGTGAGCAAGATCAATGAAGCTTTGAGCTTATTTCAGATCTTGAAAACTTAATTCACTGGATGTTGTAGGTCTCTTAATCATTTCCAGAATATTTCAATTAGTGACAAGGTGGAGAATTGATGGGATTAAGTGTCCCTAATTGATTAGGTTAGTTAATCTATTAAAAAAGTTAGTTAAAAGGTAGTTGGAAGGACGGCAGCCTACAGGTCACTCAACAACTAGTTCTGCCACATGTTGATCATTAATTGTTACTAAGTAAAACTAATTCTATAGGGATTGTAATGTATATATATGAGTCTCTGAATAGATTCATGAACTGGTTCTTGTAATTATGAAAGAGGAAGAGTGTCTTGGTGAGATACTTTCTTAAAGAAAGCAGAGTTGTTTGTTTCCTGGAAAAAGTAGAGAAAACTGAGTGAAGAGCAATCTAGTTTTTCTTTGTAATTCTCTCTAAGAGATTGAGTGTATACATGAACTCATATTAGTAGATTTGACTAAGGGATTACATAGCCCCTGCCTTGGATTTAGGTTTTGGTACACTGCCAAAGCTAAACCAAGTATATTGCTCTGTTTTTCTTTGTCTTCTATATGTTTGATATTTTTCTTGAGTGATCTTTTTTCTTTGTTTGATTGCTAGAATTAGAGGATTAATTCCTCACAGATTAATTAATTAAAAAGAAGTGGATTTCTTTTTTATTAAATCTATTCCTTCTTATTCTTTTTTTTTTCCTTCACCTGCCACACCTTCCGCATTTTTCTTTAGTTGCTTTTATTTCATTACAAGTGTAGAGAAAAGTAATTCTAATGTAGTACATGAAAACTTTAAAATTTAAATATAGGCATAAATTATAAGATGGGTTTTGTCAAGTATTATGTGACATTTTATGTTTTATTACGTCATCAAAATTGTATTGTACCACACTCTAGGGAATTTTTATATTATACCAAGTAGAGGGGTTTGTTTTTTTTAGAGGAAAAAACTGAGGGGTCTATTTTCTAGATTAGGAAAAGAAAGAGTTTATTTTACAAAAAAGTCAAAAATCATCCATTAAAAAAAGAAGAAGAATTTACACCAAATAGGACACCTAGTTCCCCTCTGCTAATCTAAAACTATATATTCAATCAAGTATAAGGTTTAATTGTTAGGAAATTATATTTCTTATGATGGGCCACATATATAAAACAATTGTATTTGGCCATATTATTTCATAAAGACCCAATAAGTGATTTAATTAAAGCTAAGTCAGGATGTCCAATTGGGTATAGATAACACTGTAGATACCATGTTAGTCACCCAGTTGGATGTGATGGATACCCAACAAGGGACTACTTAAAGAAAATATTAGGGTTATTGTCCCTGCAGCCAAATATCACGTACGCTCAATTCCCTGTAACCTACCATCAGTTACAAAGAACTCTATCTGAGTGACATTAGGCTTTAGATTGCAGAAGATCAAAACCTTCAAGATACCATTCCTTGTTTTCACTTCCGACTTCGGTCTCTCCATCTCTAATCCTCTACAGATTAGCAATGGACTCTAATATATTCAACAAACCCTAACCTGTCAATTTTGCATAAATAATTTAGGGTTTCTATTTGGTTTATTTGCAATCCTAATATCATCTAATAAGTGATATCAGAGTATGTTTTCATGTTAAATTGATTAGGTTAATCATGCATGACTCTGGTTTTAATAATCTATGCCTATTAGGTTTTCTAGGTTTTGGATTATTCATATATGATCCATGATGTTGAGTATTTTGATATCTTAGGGGCTTATTTCTGGGTTTTAGGGTTGTTAAAAATGAATATTAAGACTTAAAATTGTTGATTTGAAGTATTTTGGCATTTTGGACGATTTTTAGATTGGAAAATTTTTCCAGATTATCAACCTAGCGCAGCGGTACTAGGTAATAGAAAGACAAGCATCGATGCGTTGCGAGCTCGTGTTCTGGGTTTAACCAGAACACTGAGGGTCGCAACACTCATTGAGTTTTGGGCCAGCGCCGCGGTGCCTCAACGCTGGCCTCTCGAGTACAGGGGTAAATTTTTGACCCAGTTTCAGTTTTTTGGCCCATTTTTGGGTAGAATTGAGTCGTTTTTGACCAATTCAGGAGGATCCAATCCAAGACATGACCAATAAAGATTAATTACCCCAAAATCAATTTAAGTAATGACTCATATTTATCCGTTGAAAACTCTGTTTGGATTTTAGAGTTGATAAATGTTATGAACTCTATTACTTTTGTTTTGTATTTATGAAAATCTTGTTTGGCTTGGGCATTTCGGATGATTTTCATTATACCATTTATCTTTTATGTTGGGATAGATTCGATAAAGTAAGTTGTCAAAGCAACCTCTATTGCGTAGTCTTACTTATTCTGACATATGAAGACGTCGTGAGTTTGCTATTAATACGGGTGATTACTGGCCTAAAGGAAGGTGATCATTTGGTACAACAACAAATACACATATGATGGTAAATGCGTGACAGTTGTTCGGTCTCCATGTGAGCAATAAAGTGGCTCAAATGAAAGTTTATTGTTTTACAAGATTTACTGTCAGTATTTGATCATTGCACTTCAGAGTACTATTTGCAAGTTAATGAGTCAACCCAAAGGAAGGCTTGTTAATGTTGTACTAGGTATCTTATAATGGTAGCTCACTTTATGTGGTAATGTGATATATGTCATATTTGCATATTTTATAATTATATTGTATGCCTATATATGACATTTAAGTTGTGAGCATGTTTAATTTATGGTTTTATTTTGTTCTCTGTTCAGTTTTCGCTGCTAATATTTCTACTAATTTGAGTACAATTTCTATGCTTACGGGCACAAACTTTAAGACCTGGAAAGAAAATGTCATGATTGTATTGGGTTGTATGGATCTTGACCTGGCACTCAGAAAGGACCAACCCACTGCTCTTATGGAAGAAAGCTCCCTAAGGATAAAAGGAACTTCGAGCTATAGGAAAAGTCTAATCGTATGAGTGTCATGATCATAAAATACTTTATTCTGGAAATCATGTGGGGTTTTTTGCTAAAAGAAAAAAATGCTAAGGCTTTCCTTGCTGCTCTTGAGAAATTATATCTCAAAAATGAAAAGGGTGAGATGATTACTACCTTAGGAAAACTCATTTCAATGAGATACAGTGGCAAAGGAAATATAAGGGAGTACATTATACAGATATCTCATTTGGCTAGCAAGCTTAAGGGACTCAAGTTAGAAATTAATGAGGATTTACTTGTGGCCTTGGTTTTACTGTCTCTTCCTAATCAGTATGGGAACCTACAAACTATATACAACACCCAAAAGGACAAATGAAATATTAACGAGTTAATAGCCATTTGTGTTCAAGAGGTAGAGAAAATCAAAGCCGAAAGGCCTGAAAGTGCTAACTTGACTATTACCTCTAAGAAAAAGAAGAAGAAAATAGATAAGGCTAAAGAAGCTGCAGTGGCTCCACCTACTAAGGTACAAAAAAAGCAAGATAAGCAAGGTTACTTCTTTTGTTAAAAAAGTGGACACCTAAAGAAGGAATACGCTAAATACAAAGCTTGGCATATTAAGAAGGGTAAACTTCTCATTTATATTTGTTCTGAAGTTAATTTAACTTCTGTACCTAGGGACACTTGGTGGGTGGATTCTAGTACTACAACTCACATAAGTATTTCCATGCAGGGTTGCCTGTGGAGCCAGAAGCCAAGTGATGATGAAAGAGTCATCTATGCAGGCGATGACCAAACAACTAAGGTGGAGGCCATAGGGCATTTTAGATTGTCTTTAAATTCTGGCAAATATTTGGATTTGTATGAGACTTTTGTGGTATTGTCTTTGAGACGGAATTTGGTTTCAGTTTCTGTATTGGATAAATTTTGTTATTATTATTCTTTCAGAAATAATTTATTTAGTCTTATGTGTGACTCGAATATTATTGGTACCGGTGTTTTTATTGACAATCTTTATATATTAAATACCCAACTCTCCGTTAATGAAACTTTGCATGTCAATTTAAGAGGTACAAAATGAAAATTAAATAATGAGGACTCATTGATACTGTGGCACAGACGCTTAGGATACATTTCTAAACAGTGAATTGAACGTCTTGTGTCTAATTGGATTTTTGGTCCCCTTGACTTAGCAGACTTTAAAGTCTGTATTGAGTATATAAAGGGGAAACAGATAAACATTAGGAAGTCAGGTGCCAATAGGAGCTCTAGCATCTTAGAACTAATACATACGGATATCTATGGTCCATTCCATACGACTTCTTAGAATAGACAACAGTACTTTATCACATTCATAGATAATTATTCCCGCTATAGATACATATACTTGATTTATGAGAAGTCACAATTACTGGACGTATTTAAGGCTTATAAAGCTGAGGTTGAAAATCAGCTTAATAAGAAAATTAAGGCTGTCAAATCTGATCATGGTTATGAGTACTAGGGTCGGTATGATGGATCAGGTGAGCAATGTCCAGGGTCCTTTGCTAAGTATTTAGAAGAGTGCAGTATCATCCCACAATACACTATGCCTGGGAAACCTAGCATGAATAGTATTGCAGAGTGACGCAATCGGATACTAAAGGATATGGTAAAGAGTATGATCAATCATTCCATCTTACTAGAATCACTATGGGGAGACGCACTCAAAACTGCAGCATATATCTTTAATAGAGTACCGAGCAAAGCAGTAGCAAAAACCCCTTATGAACTCTGGACTGGGCAAAAGCCCAGCATTAATCATTTACACATATGGGGTTGTCCAGCTAAGGCAAGGCCTTATAGGCTGAATGAAAAGAAACTAAACTCAAGAACTGTAAGTTGCTATTTTGTTGGGTATTCTAAAAGGTCTAGAGACTATAAGTTTTATGATCCTACAGTAAAGTCTTTCTTTGAGATGAGAAATGCCAAATTTTTTGAAGATATTGAGTTTGGGAGGAAAGATTAGGTTAGGAACATTGTTTTTGAAGAGGAATCCGTTCCTCTTCTTATGGTTGCTATTGACAATGGTTAGGGCACTTAGGACACTTAGGATCCTATTCCTGACAATATCATTATTCAAGATGTAATCGCTCCAGTTCAAGACAATGTTCAGGAGGTTCCTGTCCCAGTTGATGCTCCTGTAGAGCAAACTTAACAACCTCAAGAACTAGTGCCTTTAAGGAGGTCCACTAGAGAAAGGAGAAGTGCGATTCTGGATGACTATGTCATATATCTCCAAGAACATGAGTTTGATATTGGGATAGTGGAAGATGATCCAATCAACTTCACACAAGTCAAACAAAGTTCTAATTCTCAAAAGTGGATCGATGCCATGAATGAGAAAATGAAGTCTATGAGAGACAACAATGTTTGGGATCTCGTCAAATTGCCTGAAGGTTCGAAGCCCATTGGTTGCAAATGGATATTTAAGAACAAACGATATTTGAAAGGCAATGTTGAGAGATATAAGGCACGTCTTGTCGTTAAATACTTTACTCAGAAGGAAAGCATTGATTTTAAAGAGACCTTCTCTCCAGTTGCTTCGAAAGACTCCTTTAGAGTTATTATGACACTTATGGCTCATTATGACCTTGAGCTTCATCAGATGGAGGTTAAGACAACATTTCTTAATGGAGACATTGATAAAATGATATATATGGTGCAGCCATAAAACTTTGTATTTGGAGATCTAAAGTCTATGATCTGTAAACTCAAGAAGTCCATCTATAGTCTCAAGCGGGCTTTCTGTCAATGGTATTACAAATTTCATGAAGTAATTCTCTTATTCGGTTTTAAGGTAAATCCGGTTGATAATTATGTATATCATAAGTTCAGTAAGAGTAAGTTTATCTTCCTGATGCTTTATGTTGATGATATACTACTGGCAAGTAGTGATATAGGCTTACTGCACGACACTAAGAGAATTCTTGCGAAGAATTTCGAAATGAAAGATCTTAGAGTCACCTCTTTTGTATTAGGTATACAGAAACACCGAGATCACTCTCGGAGTATCCTTTGGTTGTCACAAAAGAGCTATATTGAGAGAGTACTCAGTAGGTATGGTATGGATAAGTATGCACCAACGGACACTCTAGTGTCTAAGAGAGATAAATTTAACCTCAGTTAAAGCCCCAGAATGATGTTAATAAAGAAGCCATATAATAGTTTTCTTATGCTTCGGCTGTAGGGAGTCTAATGTATGCACAAGTATGTACGCATCCAGATCTTATGTTCATAGATAGCATGTTAAGCAGATATATGAGTAACTTTGGAGTAGATTATTGGAAGGCAGAAAAGAGGGTTATAAGGTACTTATAGAGAAAAAAAGAAATACATGCTCACTTATCAGAGATCGGATATTTTGAAGATCATTGGGTACTCCGACTCTGATTTTGTGGGATGTCTAGATAGTAAAAGATCTACATCGGACTATGTCTTTCTTTTAGTTGGAGGAGCTATTTCCTGGTAGAGTGCCATGTAGACACTTGCAGCTACTTCAACTATAGAGGCAGAATTCATAGCATGTTATGAGGCATCCAATCAGGAGATATGGCTGTAAAACTTTGTCACCGGGCTGCACATTGTGGATGGCATTGAAAAGCCATTGAAGCTTTATTATGACAATAACTCGGCAGTTTTATATTCTAACAACAACAGGAGCTCATCAAAGTCAAACCATATTGACAATAAGTTCCTAGCTATTAAAGAGAGCATTCAGAGTCGCTTAGTGTCAATTGAGCATATTGGTACAAACTCTATGATAGCAAATCTGCTCACCAAAGGTTTACCACCTAAAGTCTTTCACGAGCACACTGCTCGTATGGGTATTGTATTTTTGGATTGTGTGCAGTTTTAGTGGAAGTTTGTAATTTGATTTAGATGCTTATTGTATGACACTTGTTTATATTTGTATACTACAGTACTTTGGTTATTGATGGGTTTTTTATTGTAGACTCTGCTCAATTTTAATATATGATATATTTCATATTTTCTTTTGCTTTTCTACTGTGGTTTAACGATAAATTTTGCGGTAATATACTAAAGGGGAAAGATTAAAGTCGATCTCAATAAAATTTCGGGTGGACCAGTTGGAAATAGGCATGGTGAATCACATTATGTGTAATTTCTGTGCCACATTCTATACTCGATCTATGATATTCGGGTGTATTAGTACGATGATCATTAAGGGTTCTACTTTGCTATCTAAATAAGTGCTTTAGTTTCATGCTGATATGTCTGATGGACGAGATTGCAACTTCAGGTATATTCGGTAATAATATGGCAATTTCATGGCCATACTTCAGTTTGCAATACAATTATGTACGATGCATATGTGACCCAAGTGGGAGATTGTTAGGAATTTGTATTTCCTATGATGGGCCACGTATATAAAATTATTGTATTGGGCCATATTATTTCATAAAGATCCAATAAGTGATTTAATTAAAATTGGGTCAAGATATCTAACTGGGTATGGATACCAATGTGGATACCCTGTTAGTCACCTAGTTGGGTGTGATGGATATCCAACAAGGGACTACTTTAAGAAAATATTAGAGTTATGATCCCTGCAGCTAAATATCATGTACGCTCAATTCCCTGTAACCGACCATCAGTTATAGAGATTTCTATCTAAGTGACATTAGACTTTAGGCTGCAGAAGATCAAAACCCTCAGCATGCCATTCTTTGTTTTCGCTTCTGCCTTCGGTCTCTCAATCTCTAATCCTCTACAAATAAGCCATGGACTCAGGTATATTCAACAAACCCTAACCTGTCAATTTAGCATGAATAATGTAGGATTTCTATTTGGTTTATTTGCAATCCTAATATCATCTAACATTAATTCCTACTTTTTATACTCCTAATTTTTATAAATTGTCCCTAAGTATAATTTTGTCTCTTCTTTTTCTGCCCTATCTCTACTATGTTCTCTTCACCCCATCTCTTTCTCAAGTCTTCTTATGCTGCTCTTACCCATCGTTTCTCTTCATTCTTTTATTCTCTTTCATTCTTCACACTATTTTTGCTACTTATATTCCTACATCCTTTTCAAAAAAAAAAAAAAAAAAAGATAAAAAGAAAAGAACTTCATTGTTGGTATGAATTGATGTATTATCTAGGTTCTGCAATTTTTATATAGGGATATGCCCGCTCCCTTTACGAGAAAGAGAAAAAAAAGCTTTTAATTTATTATATCCTAAACTCATTCATAACTGAGTATGGTCAATATACTTATAAGTAATAAATACCATGCTAATCTATATATTTATTAATGCTCAACTCAAATTGGTCAACATAATTGAATAGAGTGAAAAAATAAAATCATCTTGTCTTTCGAAAAATAAAAAATAAAATAATCTTTTTGTTATCACAATCTAATCTGTCATCTCTTTAGGAGGAAATTAGGAATTAAGATAAATTGTGTGTTTAAGAAAAAGGGGAGGAGAGTTTTTAATAAGCCTTTAGACAGACGTGTACTGAAATATAACCGTATATAAAAATCATTTATATACAATTACTTAAAGGGTGAGTTTTCAATGGGTATTTTTATTTTTGCTCCATGGATGGGTAAGTTTGACTAATTTGGAAATAAACCTACAATAACAAGTCATCTCATTCAATATATTAATTTCCAATTCATTTTTTTTATTTCTTTCTTTTTTGAAAATTTAATTTGAAGTTTAATTTTTTTTTAATAATCTTTAATTTAAAACTATATGTACTATTGTATCTTTAATATTTCATAAAAAACACTGTGAATAAATCAACTACACATTAAAGAAAATTTGTTTAAAAAAAAATTATGCATGAATCAATTTAAAATTTGAACATCTTTTGATGTTTTTTTTCCAACGAATAAGATAGTTGAGAGTGATTTGAGATTATTAAATATGTTTCACTAGTTTCATTTTCTTATAAAAAAAAAAGAAAATAAAAAAAATTGACCAGCTCATTTGATTACCTATCTTTTTTTTATTTTAAATAACTTTCTATATTTATATATGTATCAAGTATAATAATTTTTTTAGTAAATCTACTAATATTATTCTAACTATTAGATTAAAATCCAATAGCTCAAATTAGAGTACTCATTTATGGCGTAAAAACCAAAATCTCCATTCAAACATCACCCTTACTTAAATTCTTTAAACATATATAACTGTATATAAAAATCCCCTGAAAAAAAAAAAAAAAAAACGAGACACCCGACACAAGGCTAGCTCGTTCATTCTTGACTTCTTATGGTCGTCGAAAACATATGGTTAAAATTCTTTTTTCTTGTTTTCGAATGGGTACAAGTCTTACTGGAAAATGCTAATGTCTTCGGTTTTGAACTCAACTCCCACTAAAAATAAGTCTGTGGCTATTAGTGTGGTTTTTTTTTTTTTTGATTGCACTCGAACCTTATTGTAAAAATTGTTCAGCTAGAGTCGAGTTCTTATTGATGAGAAGGGACGTGAGATAGAGGGGAAATTTGATTTTTTTTAATTTTTTATTATAAAGGGGATTGGTTTTTCTTTTAATAAATGGGTTATAAAATATTGTCTAATTTCTCATCATAAACTTTTTTTTTTTTTTAAAAAGTCAAATATAATAACGCCCACAAAATAATTAAGGACATAAAAATTAGTGAAAGAAAAAGAAAAAAAAAAAGACGAATTTGTGTATATATGGATATATGCAAATGAATATATAATAATATATGGTGGTCATGAGGTTGAGGTCAATGAGCAGTGAAGCAAGTTGCCTCCATATGTCTACTTGGTTTCCAGTTGTTACTATTTGATCATCAATAACACATATAATAGGAGGACTTATTGTAGCTGCATGAACCGTCGGCTATATCTATATAAGTATCATTTTTCTAATAAATTTGTTGAACTGTCATATCAGAAGTTTTTTTTTTTTTTTTAAATAAGCATTTTGAATCAAGTTGGTAAAAAAAGAATAAATAACTAATTAAAAATTTAACATCCATTTCAAGCTCAAACTTGTATTGATCAAACTGAGTGTAGAAAGATATATATCCACACAAATAAATTGTAAAATCTTCCAATTACAAACCCTAATTGACTTATCCACTCTATCTATAAGCAAGCATACAAAATATTTTGCATGGCTGTCAATTATCATTATTTTATAACCATTATTTTCGATAATTAGTAAGTGGATATATTATATATATAATTTTTTTTTTGATAAACAGTAAGAAAAAATTAAATATTGAGATTTATTGATATTAATTATTTATATCTATACTAATTATAGATATAATTAATATAGGTGTCTATTCAGATTCATGCATCCGCACATATATATATATATTGGTTCAAATCTAACAAATATTTTTTTCTTTTACCTATTTATTGGTTTTATTTTTAGCTATTGGTTCATGATCTAACGTTTATTATAATTTAAATATTTGAAAAAAAATAAAAATAAAAATCTATTATTTAATACTTTTCTCTTTCTACCTTTTATTTATGGCGTGCATAACCAACTTTAATGATATAAAACAACATGACTTATACATAGATTAAAAAAATACCAATTGATGCCCATATATATTTGTATGTTTATATAGATATCTATACATTAATCAATATCAAGTGTATCAACTAATAGTTATTGGTTGTAAAAGTTCAAAACCAATAATCTTTTCTAGCTTGGAGATTCACTAATTGAAAGTCAAAAATTCAAATCATGATATCCACAAAAGACGTGATTTCCAAATCATGATCATCAATCAAGCTCGTAGTTAAAGAAACTACAATTACAAATCGCCGAATTGTACGCTGGACAACCTAACTACTAGGCTAGCTTGTTTTCTATTCACCAATATCCCCTCCTCGAAGAGGAAACCTATAAATAACATTTCAAATCATATCATATATATAAGCTAAGCTAAAGATTGAGAAAGGACACTTCTAATAGCTATGAGGCCTTATTTATATCATGATCACAACAATCCAAAACTCGAAGAAAAATGAACCCCGGAAAGTATATCTAGACAAAATACCAAAAATCTAAAAAGCTAGCTCTACCTTTTTCTAGTGATCAATCCCATCTTGCTAGTAGGCAAACAATGAAGAGTTACAGTTTTAGCTCGTTTTACATGGTGTATACATATATAACTATATTTTGAGGAATTATTAAGCCTAACTTAAAATTGTCATGAAGTTCTTATATATCATAATAAATATATCTATATATATAATTAAGAACAACGTGATCTTGCATGGAGGCATAATAGTGTATAGATCAGCTTTCGATGCTATAGGGAAAGAATGAATGAGATGAATATATACTCTATATATTTATACATATATATATATATGTAAAGTCATTAGGTAATAAATATTTCGAAAGCTATCAATTTTTGTTCAAGTCTTACGAAAATGAAACTCTATATATATTAATACATGCAACAAAAGATTCAGTAAAGTAAGATTGAAAAATTAACTAATGAATAAAGTAGACATAGACATAAACATAGATCATATTTATAGAAATATCACCTGTACTAAGCTCTGTTAGAAAGGAGGACACTAGGTAACTGACTACTATAAGGACATAATATACGCTACTTCTTCTACTTTATTATTAGTTTTACGCGTGTTTTTTCAGTGTAAGAGCCATCTATAACTTAGCATTCTTTTAGAAAATATACGTAATATATACATTTAGGATCAGAAACTAATTAAGTTAGTATAGTAGCAAGAATAATGAGCTATAATATTATATCTCAAATAATTAAGTTGAGGGAAATAATCCCTTTTGAGTGTATAATAGATGTTTCCTCTCCCAGAAAATGAAAATATTTCCTCTTTTTTTAGAGGTGAAAAATGAAAATATTTCTGGTTATGCTAAAGAAGGAAAGAAGTATTTAATGTAAGAATGGGAAAGTATAGTCTTCATAGTCCTCTATGTGTGTGTTATATACACCTTATATAAAACTAAAAGTAACAGCTCCACGTCCCCCCTCCCAAAAAAATAAAATAAAACAAAATAAAATAAAAACAACCACAATGTATTATATCACCTTTTTTATTTTATTTATTTTTTTGCGGCCGAAAGGGTGAATGCGATGGGTCCCATTATTCTCTTCACTTTCCCGATATCTTTCTCTCTGCTTCAGTTTCAGATTTAATTAGCTATATACCTTATAATGAGAGAGATCCCTTCTCTTTATATCTAGCTACCCATTAAACGGATAAACTAAATCTTATAAGAGAATAAGAAGTAATCATTCAACTATATATATTCATATATATATAGAAGATCTAAAGGAAATTAAAGATATGTATACACTACATACCCATCAATTATATTTTAAACTGATGAAAATTAAAGGGAAAAAAAGAAGAAGAAGAAGAGAAGATACAAAAATGAAAATATAAAGAAGTTAATTAAACAACATGGTTAGATCATTAGGCCATTTATAAAGAGAGAAATTATTTTTTAAACATACATACCGAAATGATGAGAAATTATATAATTGATAAAGTAGCTAGAGCTAGCGTAGCATGATTAATTATTTGTTATTATCTATTTACATTATTGCATCTAGGCTTGATCTAATCGCATCAAGTTGAGGAGACTCATACCAAACACTGGATGGTAATATCCCCGATAAGCTATCCATCATTTGGGGCATGAAAACGTCGTCGTCAAACGCCTCAAGCGAGGTATTATTATTATTATTAGTAGTAGTAGTGATGATGTTGGCAGTACTCGAACTCTCCACCTGGTGTTGTTGCTCTAGGCTGCTGCTACTACTCATGTCGATCTCCACCACTACTCCGTCATGATCAAGATCTAGTGATGATGATGATCCCATCTTGACCGTTGGATCTCCCGTGACGGCTCCGTCGTCTTCTGTGGCCGGAAACTTGGTGGGGTCCGGGAACTCGGCGTCTTGGCCAGTGAGTTCTTGAACCAGGGCCCTGAATTTTGAGGCACTAGTCTTGACTTTCATTGGGTTGGAGATGTAAACCACCCTGACCGGCTTGTTGCTACTTGTTTTCTTGGTTTTGTTGGGCTTTTTGGTTGATTTTCTTTGTTGGTGATGAACACTAGTAAGTAGGTTAATATTATTATCCATAACAACAATAATGATAGATAATGTGACAAAGCAGAAAATAATTATGGGAACTGAAAAGGGTCTTGAATATTTTAGGGAATTAGAGATGGGGTTCTCTTGGAGTGGGGGATTTGGAGGGGGGGTTGGTTGGTTTTCTCGGAAAGAGAGTGTGAGAAAGATAAAGAGAAAAATTGAAGGAAAACCCCCAAAATCTTTTTAACGTTACATGATAATAGGAACAAACGGAAACTTACAGGAAAAAGTAGGCAGACTGAAGAGTCCCAAGCGCAAGTGTCGCGCGTGTTGATGTATCGTTTTCAAAAGGAAAAAAATTTATTCAATAAAAGGTTTATTAAAAAGAAAATGGATAATCCCAAAAACACCTCTCTGATTTAGCTAAATACCACGTTTAACTTTCTATTCTGATAAAACTCAAAATGATCCCCTTTATTTTTGAAAATAGAAAAATTATATACCCTAGTACCTTTTTGGTCAAACTTAAAATGTGAATATCATTGCATATGTTTCAAAAATCTATTACCAAATACTTCATATTATCTAATTAATTTTTTATTTAATAATAATAAGAATATCACATTATTTTTCTTGATTATAGAAAAATGATGAAAATTTTTTTAAATAAATTTTTTATTATTATTTTTTTTGAAGAAATCAACCTTCCAAACAATATTTTAAGAGTATTAATGTCATTTAGAAAAAATATTTAGTCAAAAATTTAACAAAAAAAGAAGAAAAATATACCCTTTTCCTATTTTAAAAAATAAAGGAGATATTTAAATGTGATATTTAGCTAAAATAGAGAGGTATTTCTGGGATTTATCCCAAAAGAAAATTGGAAAAACTTGGTTATTTTGAATAGACAAATAACAAATCAAGAGTGTAGGATGATAACAAATTAAACACCTTTTAACTTAGCTTAAATACCCAATTACACTTTTTGATGTCAAAACTTTGAAAATTATTGTAAGAGGGAAAAAAAAAGTATCCATTTCATCACTTTTTTTGATTGGAGACAAATAAAATAATGTGTTTGATTTTTTTTATATTTTTCAGGTCATTGGAGTCGAAGGATCACTCTATTATAGGGTTCGTTAAATCAATTCATTTTCAGATACGTTTTTATTCGATGAATTTTTTTTTCCTTATTTTGAAAAAATATGTACTTTTTGGACTTCGGATAACATAAAGTATAACCTTATGTTTATGCTAAATAGAAGAACCTTTTTTTAAAAATACACCTATGCGGTGATGGAGGTGTATTTTTCAATACATTAAAAATTAGGAAATTTTATGTCATAATTCAAATTAGAGTATGCAATGGATGAATTTTCATTCTTGTAGTTAAATGTAAGTAAGGGAGAATAAAAAAAAAATTAAAAAAAGTGTCATTTAGTCCTTTGGTTTGAAAACAAAACAAAAATAAAAATCTACATATTTTTATTAATGCTTTTTTTAATCAAATCTCATTAATTAGGGCCGCATGTATGGTGAAAATTGAAGTTTAAAATTAAGAAAATGTATTTATCTTTAAAATCATGCAACATAAATCAATTTAAAGTGGTACTTTAGTGTGTTTGAAAGTTGCTACAATTGGTTTTTTCAAAGTTACAGATCATTTATTAGTATAGATGATTGCTATTTGAAGAGATTTGTGGATGCTAGTTGACAATTTTAAAAGATAAAAATGTCTTTAATAATTTTAAACTCTAATTACGACTCAACAAAATTTAATAGGAAAATATAAATAGAACATCATACTTGATATTAATGAAAAGATCTAGACTTTGTTTTTACAAAAATTCTAAATGTCATTTTTTTTGTATATTAATTATGGATGATGGCAAAAAAAATGTATTGATCTTTTATTTTTTTGCAAAAATTGACCTAATTTTTTGATTCTATAAATTAATAAGGGTATTAATTAAAATCTTTACAAATATGTATCTCATGAGTCGTGATGCCCATTTAATTGAATATAATAGTAAGAAAATGGTAGTACCCTCATTAACTTAATAAAAAAATGTATTAAGCACTGATATAAACATTAACCAAAGCAAGAGATGTATTGTTTTTTTTTTCCATGTATTTGTTTTTATTTCACATATTTTTTAATTAAAGGTAAAAAAAAATAATTATGAAATATTTTTTGAAAATATATTACTATTTATATGTTTTTAATAAGTTAATGAAGTGTATTTGCATCTTTTAACTTATTGATTAGGTACAAATTTGTATGAATTTTAAATATAGATTATTTACAAAATTTAATAATTACGTTAGTTTTTTTGCAAATAATAATAATAATAATAATAAATATCAAAAGGCAAACTGTTTTGTTGTCATTATTATTCTTAGAGTTATCCACCAAAAAAGAAATATATGAAATATAGTCTTTCTATAAATTTAACTACGTGTTATAGATTGTGCAAAATTATACTCTATATTTTGAATATTTATAAATTTGTACATTTTGTCTATAATTGACCAATAATTTCTCACTAAACACATAATATGAATTAAGTAAACTTTATTTCTGCTGACTAACATAAATGAATTTATTGAAAACAACTTAAACTAATTAGCACAAATTACTCAATTTGTACACAGAACGTATAAAGTTTGTAGAGATTTGTAATATAGAGATATAATTTTGCACAAATAAAAAAATATATTAAAATTATAGAAAGGTCGTACTTCAGTAATTTTTTTTTTTTTTTTTTTTTGCACTTATCGGTTTTTCTTATTAATTAAAATTGTACAAAATTATGCACTCCACTACCTTATATTCTTTATGAATAGAATTTATAGCTCGTGTTCCAGACGCGCTAAAGGTAGGCGTGAGGTGAAGAGCTTTAGAAGATTGCAGTGTTATCAGTTCGTCAATAATTCCACCACGTGGCTTTCGTCGGAAGCATGGTTAGATGTTGCTGACGTAAGTGCTCCGTGACTAGCTGACGTCTGTCATAAAAAAGTAAGGGATCAATCAGCTTGGCTAGGCTCGGCTGATCTGACTGATCCAAGCCGGCTCGCAGTAGTTATCCAGTGCTCTCCTCAACTCCAACCGTACAGGACATCACAGCAGTGAGTCAGTGACTACTGTTTTTCTTTTTGGTAATAACAGCAGTGACTACTGACTAGTGAGTAAAATCAGCACATTTTCCCGCTTTTAATATTTTTGAGTTTTTTTTATAACAAATTTTTTTTTTTGAGCTTTTCTCTTTATTCTTTTTACACAGACTAATTTTCTCATCTGGATAATTAAAATTCCAGGGGGAAAAAAAAAGAAAAAAGAAAAGGTAGTAGTGCCGTTCAGATCAGAACTACCATGCAATGAATTTTTTAGAGAAAAAACTGGGTCATATATACTATTGGGATTTGTCTTTTGCATTTTTTTTTTGGGAAAAGTACAAAATTACTTTTTATATAATACCTAGAGAACATTACGTTCCTCAATTTTTTTAATTGCTTAATCTGTTTGTTAATTGTTTACACTAGTACTTTTTTTTTTGTGAACGTTTTTATACTAGTACTTAAAAAGACATCATTAATTGGTGATGTTCATTACGACGAGAAAAGCTTTTCTTGTTCTAATAAAACGACGCTTTCTCAAAATTAAATGTGATAATGTGTATGTTTCAAATGACAAATGCACTATATAATGTGACATAATATGATTAGTTATAAAGTTAGTGGCACTGCTAAATTAATATTGTATTATTTTTATTTGAATAAAATGAATATTATTTTGTGCTTAATTATACGAGCTGCTATTTTACAATTTCTATTGTTGTGTCTGCTCATGAAGTGATAAAAATGATAGTTTTAATGTCTATATATATTATATTGTCTTCAACTATCATTACATTGATAATTAAGATATCTAAATGATAATTCTTTACTTATTTATGTCACATATGATCGTCTGAATATCACATTAGGTGATACAATGCACATATACTGATATACATCACTTGAAAATGTCATCAGTTTCTTATAAACGGTATGGTTGGCATTAATACATCTTCACCAATGATTTAAAGGGGGAAAAAAATCATCGTCGAGTTTAAATTTTATTGATTTTCTATCATTTTGTAGTCCTAGGGGTGTCAGGATAATTGTTTTTGTTCCTAAGAGTGTCAACTCAATGTAATTTTGGAAAAAAAAAAAAGGAAAAGAAAAAAAGAAAAAGGATTGTCAGCATAATTTTCAAAGAAAAAATGACTAGCGACCAAATTATCAAAAATGTGAAATATTAGGCATTATTGGCACAATTTACCTATCCATATGCCCCCTAAACGGACTTTTTAGATTTATTAAAAAAAAAACTGAGTGAAATAATGGATGCCAAAGAAAATAATATGTACCTTAATATCTAAGATGTTAAAAAGAGACAGAGGCACACTGCCCAAAGTGTGGAGAAATGGAGAGAAAAACACAAAAGAAGCACGAAATTCTTAGAGAGAAAAAGCATGAAATTGGAGATTTTTTGAAAAATTAAAAAAAAAAAAACAATACGGATATGCGTTGAGTTTGATATAGTGATCTTACCACTTGGGTGGAACAATTCAAAAGCATTTTTAACAACCTAGTATGGAGATTCCTTATCTGATCAAGAAAAAGAAAAAAAGAAAGCTAAATTTCAATGACTATTAGAAAAAAAGTGATTTATCTTTTTTGAAAGAGAAAAATAATTTATCTTTACTTTCAACCATGATTGAAATGTTTGTCATAGAAAGCAATTGACCATCATAATGGGCATAAAAGGTGAGATTTTTTTTTTCCTTAAAAAAGTCACGGTTGGCTAAGGTCACAACAGATATGTAACGTTCACATATGGAGGCATCATAAACACATTACTATTTCCTGACTGGAATCTGCTGGATTATTGCTTCCACGCACGTGTTTTGACTTTTTTCAAGAATTGAAAAAAAATCTAAGCACACGTATGACAGCACGGATTCTCAAGTATAAATCCAAGTGTAATTATATATCCCTAGACTTTTTATTTCTATTTTTTTCATTCTTTTCCCCATAAAAATAGGGATATTCACTTTAAACTTCAAAATTGATTGCGTGTGGATTATCAATGATTGACGTTGTAAAACCCCTAATTTTTCGTAAGGTTACTATAGTCTTTTGACCATATATTTTTTAAAAAATTGAATTACTAAAATTAATAATTATTGACTTAAGATAGACAAAATGTTAGTCTAGATTCGTAAGGGTTAATGTGCAAAGGATTTTCAAAAGGAGGGATCGGAATAAAATTAATCAAGGGTGAAATTGAAAGGAATTTTCAAAAAAAGGGTCAAAGTGTAAATAACAAAAACAATGCCCATCAAACCAGGAAGTGACACTGTCACTACAGTATTAAAAATTTCTTTTAAATCCCAAACCTTTTCTTTCTTTTTCTTCGAAATCCCTTAGCTCTCTCTCAAATTTTCAAAAGAAGGATGGAACTATACCTAGCCACCGACTCTGGCACCGGCGGCCCTGTCTGGCAATGCCCCTGTCTATGCTCCTTGTCTCTGACCAATGAAGCTATCCACGGTGGTCCTATAGCCGCACGTGCGTCGTAGACGGAGCTAGAGCACCTCAAAGCTTCTGCCAACCGCAGTGTTTTTCGGCCAAATAGTCATCGTTGGCTGCCGATCTTTCTCGCCTCCATCATGTGAAGCTTCAACTGTTCCTCCTCGATATATTCCAGCTGATTGCATGACTCAACATAGCTCCAGTGAGTATTTCTCAATTTTGGCCATTTTCAAATTAAAAGTTAACACTTTTTATAAATATTTTTGTAAAATAATTATTTAGGCCGTAAAATTATACAGTGTGAAATGAAGATTGAGATGAGAACAAACATAATTTTGTGGTATTGAAATGATATCCGAAGACGTGTTAATCATCGGATTGAAAAAGAGGACATTTTTCTAATTTTTTTAAAAAAGTGACACTTTTGTAATTTTCGGATTAGAGGCCCGTTTAAGGTTTGGGACCTCGAAATGAGACCCTGACCTCAAATTTGGATTCAGTGTGGTCAAGAGACGAAAAAGTGGTATGTTTCGAAGTGGCACGAATTTCGAGACTCAGGATTTATCTCGTTTTGTGTCAGGGACCAGGTCTCAGTCCAGAACCCAAATTTATCGAAATTTATGTCTAACCTAGCTATTTTTTATGCTAGGAATTCAATGGTGACGTTCGTTTTGCTGCTATTTTTTATGCTAAGAATTCAATGGTGACGTTCGTTTTGCGATCTGAAGCTCCGTTGGAAAACCGAACTTTTGAACTAAGTGATCGAGGGTTCAAAAATGACCTACGACCCTCCAAATGATTGCCAAAAAATGTCAAATGCTCTCTATAGCACCGTACCATTGTCTAGTAGTACTCGAGTGAGGTAAAGATTTGATTACTTGATTCTAAAACTACTTAAATTATAAATTTACATATTTTAAATAAATATGAAATTTTCTGAATAAATTAGTAAAAATGGTATTTATGCTTGTTTAACTTGAATTGAGATTTAAACTACCTGGAACGCATATCATACTGGTTGGCGTATCATATATACTGTTGGTATGGATTCTGGTCCGATAACCAACGCGCGTCACGTGCTCTTGAGTGATTCCTTTTCAAGGGAAACCAAAACCCATATTTGATTTAGGTGTGATCCGTACAATCTTAAAAAAAGTTATAGATAAACTTTTCACTAGCTTATAATGGGTAGTACCAGTATGGTACCTGCCAAATCTTCTCTACAAAACGGTAGTTAATGATATATTCAATAAAGTATTCAAGGGAATAGTAAAATGAACAGTAAATGAATTTCTTAAAGAAGGAGGAGAAAAGGCAAAGAGACAAAAAGGATTTTGGGGATATATGGTAGCTTACCTCTTTCAGGTAATTATGGGACTATTTATAGTAGCTTCGTGGTATCCCAAAAGCTAGGGTTGATGTCCACGTGTATCTAAAAAGATAGAAGAGAATCCCTGTTGGAATAATGTCCTATAAAGCAGTTTATTATTTAGATATTGTAAACAATATTTATTAGATTATTTAGTATCTATTTGTTATTAATAAATTCCATATTATGAATTTCTATTTCCTTTATACCCCATTGATATACATGTGATGTGTATGTTTATTTTATGCAAATATCTAAAAGATTCCAAGACATGAAATAAGTAATAAAGAATTATTCGTTTGATGAGTTCATATGTGGGAGACATTATATTCTTTATTTCATTATGTCTAAATTAAATTGTTCACATTCTGTACATTGAAAATGGAATACTTTACTATGCCATAGAATGTAGTATTGTCTATTTAATTAATGAAGTCTCCAATTATCGAAGTGAGTCTTCGGATAGAAATACTAGTGTATTATAAGAAAGTTATAACAGCATCAAACAGGACATAGTGAATTAAAATTTCAGGTTAAGTACCGTAACTCAAATTTCTAATTTCACTAATCTAGCACTATTGTAGAAGACCTTAATCTTAGTGATTAATAAACTTACTTTTATGTGTTTTGTCTTCTTGAGTTACTAAAGGACTAGTTCCGATTTATGGTTCGAACTCTGGTATCTTAGAAGATAAGGTATATGAAATGTGTAGAACGTTTCTCATGATGGACACCATACATATAATGTCACTTTGAGTTTTTTCAAGTACTTGGATAATATAAATCAGGGCCCCGGTATTCACTATGCGAATTTGACTGTGTTAGTATGAGCAGATACAAACACTGTAATCAACTATTATCCATTAGATGAAAAATGGCAACTCAAAGGTAAATATGTACTAGAGGGGTAATACGGTAATTTCACCCTACTAGTATGGCATTGCATTGGGGGTATGTCTGCAGGTATAGTATATGCTAAATGGATGAAGCCAATTAATTGTTAATAAGCTTCACAGAAAAATAAATGACATTTAGTCCAAGAGTTCAATATTGGGCCTATAGTGGTGTGCCCCAATATTAATGGACAAGACCCAATCATAATTAAGAGTTAATTATGATAGTGGGTATATAGTCCATTGGAGCTTGGGCTTTATGGATCCATCTGGTCCCCTGTCTAGCTCAAATTAAAGCCCAATAGTTATTTAAGGATCAGTTGAGCCCAACAAGCCCAATAAGCCCATTAGGGTTTACTAATCTCTCTATAGTTAAGAGAAAAGTTCTCTAACTGGAGAGAACATGAATTACACATGAAACACTCCCTTGAGAAGAGAGTGTTACATGCATAGCAGAGAAAAAGAGAGAGCAGAAATCGGCTACCACTAGGGATTCACTGTCCTTGGTGTTTTGGCCATCCCGGAGAAATCGGTTCGAGGAGATTGTCATCTTGTTCTTCTGCGGATCTCTTTGTTGGGAATCAAGAAGGTGACCACCCACCAGATCAATCAAACGGCTTTCGAGAATAGACGGAAAGACGAGAAGGTTGTGGAGCAAATCCAGGTATTGTTCTTGTCTAGATCAAGAGTTAATTTATGTTAGATCACGAACCGAAACGTTTTGTCAAAAGAAAAATTTTAAACGACTAATTCCACTGTATTTCTTGATTTTACAAAACTATGGTGTTCTTGAAAATGATTTTATGAAAATATTTTCCGGAAATTTATTCCAGTAAACACCAGCAATCCCACCTACCCGCTTGTACGGATAGGTGCACATGATAGAGCCAAGTGTCAGCCTCTCTATAGCTCACGCTGTCCTTATTTTATTTCTTGGTCAGACCTACGTTGCTAATTGGTAGTCGGCTATTTCTTGGTCTTTTGTTGGTCTTAGATATCCACCTGGTCGGCTTGTAACATGAACACTAACTAGGGGATGGTCTTTTTATTCACGCACTTTACCTCGGTACTACGACTAAGCCTTTCCTCGAATGACTGCTCGGCTCCCATTCATGATTTTCAGGGAGAAGTCAGTCCCAGGTATTCCATTCCATTGGGCTTGGTCGGTCAGTAGAGTACTCGGTGTCATTCTGAACATACTAATATGACGTCATTTCTGACCTGGCATATGTGTCATTTTCTGATTAGTTTGGAGAAACTATCCTCAACACCTGTCCCCTAAGTTCTCGTTGTGACTTGCTCGAGATGAGAACTTTGTAATGCCTGGCTTAAACTTATTAGATTTATTTTTATGGTCATCCGAATGCTAACCAGATATGGCCGGGGTGCTGCCCTTCTAGTCTGTTGTTCAGCTGGCTCAAACGTGGCTAGGTTTGGTAATGGTCATGTCAAAGGGTGGTACAAAAATATGAGAAGCCACTTATTTCTTGGGAAGGTACAAAAATATTTCTGAGGCTACCCAGGCTGACTTGTGTATTGCACGTGCCTAACAGTGGTCATCCACATGCCGCCCTTTCTAATCCAGCGGCTAGAAGCATCTCCCACTTTTTCGAAGGTATGGGAAAGGTTATATTTTAGAATTTTGAATTGATCCTTCAAATCTACCGACACGTGACCTTTCATAATGGGATCTGACGGTTCACTTCACCAGCTTATTATGGCCTATAAATAGGTCTAAGTCTTTCAAGACTTTACTTTTTCACTTCCCAATTTTTTTCTTCTCGTGAGCTCTCTCTGCCTATTCAAATACTCATTTCCTATTTCTAGCTTTATCTTCTCTTCGATTGAGTTAAGGTATTCTCTATATCTGTGGTTTTGACTATGTTACCTTCTTCACTGTCTCTTTTCTCTTCTTCCATATTCTTCTTTTCTTTCTCTGTTGCACTACAACGTTAGCCTTTATCTTTCAGGTCTGGATTTTGCGGCCTCATTCTAACACTAGATCCTCGAAGCTCAAGGCATCATTATTCAGGTGAGTTTCGAAAGCTAAAACCTTCAATTTGTTCCTTGTTCTTTCTTAAACTAGATATAAGAGCCTTAATAACCTAATACCACATGTGCTCAGCCATCGAGGGAGTACGGATACGGAAGGGGCCACTTTAATGAATGTCGATCCTGCAGATCACCGGTCGTATCTGAGGTGCTGCAAAGATTACCAGAGGGGGTTATCGAAGTGCCTCCCAGTCCCATAATTATGGATCTAATCAGCTCAGACAGTGACGGAGAGTTCGCCTATACTAGCATGTCTGACCACCCCAGCTCTGACAACCCGAGTATTTTAATCCCACCAATTTCTGACCACAAAGAAATTGTGTTTAATAATTTTCCTGACTGGGAGGATGATAGAGTTTTCTCTGACCAGCCTGAAGCCCCAATTTCTGAAAATACACCGTATGAGCCGATCACGCTAGACGAACCAGTTTTAACCTTACCAATTCTGGAGTCTAATTCCCCTGTTCATGTTGGTAAGCCGCATAAAGAAGCTCTCTAGATTACTTAGCTTATGTCATATTCGGAAGAAACTTTGAGTGAAAACCGAGGGTTAGAGTGCCCATGCCTAGTGTTCCGTATCTTTATCAACATATCGCCAATATACTCCAACTCAATAAATTCCAAGCCCATAGCCTGAGGTGGTAGGGGAAGAGGTGGTAGTAGAGAGGGCGACAGAGGACGTGGTAGGATCAATAACCACATGGAAGTAGGCGATGCTATAGTAGGTGTTGGGATATTTGCCCTAAATGCAGATTTCTAATTTTACCCTTTTTAGTGTAAATAACTTTTTCTTATGTGCAATTATGATATTTTCTAAAATAAACTATCTCAGTTGAATAGTTTATTTATCTGGAAAAGATTCTATAACTTTATTTGTATATAAACAAACGAACATGATTAAGTGTTAATTATAGAGAGACTTGTTTCTTTATCTAAGTATAAATGAGTTAGTTCACAATCTGTAAATAAAGATAGAATACTTTATTTACTAAAAATTATAGTATTTGTCTATCTCAACGGGAATGATGCGTCTCAAATCATTGAAATGTCTGACTTCTGATAGAAACACTAGTACAACATAAATAAGTTATGTGTATTGAACAGGACCAAGTAATATAAAGAATTGGAGTACCGTAGCTCAATTCTTATATTACCACAAACTAGCTCTTAGCATGTAGATCTTAATCCTTGATGTTTGACTGGACTTACTTTCGTAGGTTACAACCTTTTGATTTGTTAAAAGACTAGCCTCTATGAAATAAGAGGCAAACTCTGGCATATTGGAGGTTATGGCTTATGAATTGACAGGAACACCAAATAGTTAATGACACTATACATTAATGTCACTTTAAGATCTTTCAAGATTCATAGAATAATTAAATCTAAGATCTTAGTATTCACTTTGTGAATTGGTTGATAAGTTTGTCTAAATGACCATTGAGAACAAAATTATTGACAACATTATTCCTTGATAGAAAGATGTAACTTAAAGGTAAATATGTGGTGGATGGATATTACGGTAATTTCACCTATCCAACTACGGCATTGTATAGGGATTCTATATGTGGTATAGAATATGCTAGATGGATAGGTTAATCAAGGCTAGTTGATTAAATCTCTAAAAAAGGTATGACATTTAATCTGAGAGTGCAGTATTAGGCTTTTAGTGGAGTGTCTCCTTTACTAATAGTATTTATATAAATACCATAATAAAAGTTATTATGTATTTATCATACTATTGGGGCTTAGATTATTTGGATCCATTAGGTCCCTTGTCTAACTCAACAAAGCTCATTAATTGGTTAGTGGTATTTGTGAAATTAGTTTCATGAAACGGTGTAAAATAATGATTCCACACAGAAGTTGGTATTTTTATAAATAAGTTTCATGAGTTGGACATATTTATAAAAATACACCCAAAGCCTAAATTGGAGAACAAGCCTAATTCTAGTTGGACTGAGATTAACAGTTTTTGGCCCCATATATATAAGATATATAAGAGAAAAAAACTACACAGAAATGTCGTGTGACACGTGAAACACAGAGGGAGAGAGAGAGAGAATTCGGCCAAGGCTGAGAAAAAAAAGAGAGAAAAAAGTTTCATGCAATCTCACGATCTCATCTCAAGTCCCAGTATTCTAAAAGATCAAGAAGATGTTCTTGATCGTTCTCCAACGAAGGATTTAACTTGGTGCCCACTCGCCTCATCAACCAAGAGCAAGAGCATAGACAAAAAGATCTAGGGTTAGAGATTTGATCACTATCAACAAAGAGATTAAGGAGGAGCATGCTACAAGAGGTAAACCCTAATCTCATCTCTAGGGTATATGTATCTAGATTTGATTTATGTTATACATGATCCTGTAATTAATATATGCATGTTCTATGGTTATGAAAACTGTTTTTATGTATAAAAATTTTAAAACCTAGATCCGCTAACTTTTCCGATGTGTTCATGATGTGATCATGTGTTTTATCATATTTGCATGCATGTATATTTTTTCCTAAGTGTTAAGACATATACCATCAGTAAGTGGTGAGGTCACAACCCGGCTGGTCATGGGCTTCTGGCTGGACGACTTTCCATTTAGGATGACAGATGAGTTCTTTCTTAGCGTTTAGACACGCTACTTGATCCTCGACTACATCCACCTGCTATCGCCATCGGAAGCTGATATCCCTAGTCAACCACCTGAGAGGTGCATCACCCTATATCCGAGATTTTTCAACCTTCTCATGATTCGGCGTAATTGCGGCTGAGGACACTAGTAGGGTATATGTGCTCTCTCGGTTTGTTATTTGTGCCCTTTCAGTAGGTTACTCTATTAACCTTTTTGGCTGTGTTATTCTTGTCAGGCAGTGGGTAGTTCTTAACTGGTATACAGGTGCCTTAAAGAGCTGGTGGGAACTGTTGATTGGCTACGAGAGGAGAGGAATAATGTTCGCAATGAGCTTACCCAGAAAGACAGTAGAATTCGGGAGCTAGAGACCTATAATTCCTCACAGCAGTTGACTATTAGCAAGCTAAACGCGGACCTTATGAGCAGAGACTGAATAATTAACCAACTCAAAGACCAACTTGTGGATCACAATGCCAAGCTGAGAGAAGGGATGAGGCAGGCAGCTTGAGAAGAGTTCTTGGCCTCGTACAAGGACTCTCCATATTATTGGGCCATGTATAGCTTAGGGCTCGAACAGGCCAAAGACGAACTGAGGAAGAGTTACACAGAGTTCTACTTTTCTGCTATGGATGTAATTCAAAAGGATCAAGTCCAACCTAGCCTCTTCCACCACTCTTACTCTGCTACCTTCCCCACCTCCTACCGGTCGAGCTGAAGAAGATCAGGTGAAAGGTTAACTGGTGGTCTAGGCTCCGCATTCTCCTATGCATAGGATAGTTTTCGTAATATTGAGGTTTTATTTCTTTGGGGTTCGGATGGCCAGGCTCCTATTTCATTTTGCAAAGACAATTAACCCTTAGAGGTTTATTTTCCTTCTTTCTCCCTCTTCTTAAACAATTTGCTCATTATATATATACACATGTCTATCTGGTTTCTAGAATGGAGGTTTTTATATATTTCTTTTATTACTTGGGATTGTAATTTTTGCAAAAAGTTTCTGCAGGTACCCTTTGTCGTTGCTTGAAATCTTCAAGTATGGTTCGAGCAGTTCTTTCTAATTCCTCCCTTGGTTGGATTATTGTGAGGATCCGAGTATAGGTAGTATTAGGTTCAGTTTTATAGGAGAGCCAATCTATTAGTACTCAGGTCATAATAGTTGGATTCAAGAACTAGCCAAAGTCTAGGCTTAAATTATATTGCTAGATTCTCCTAGTATTGTAAAATGGCCTATGAACAAAGGTCTCTGATAAATTGCCTAGTGGTATAAAGCGACGTAGGGTCAGGCAGGCCCTATTGCTATAAAGCGATCTAGGAGCAACCGTCTTATTATCCCTATTACTCGGAAGCATAGAAGGATCTTATCCCTAGTGTTCGGAAGCATATAGGGATCTCATCCCTAATACTTGGAAGCACTTGAGGGATCTTATCTCTAGTGCTCAGAAATATATAAAGGGATCTTGTCCCCATTGCTGGGAATCTCATAGAGGGATCTTATCCCAAGTGCTTGGAAGCATGTGGAGGGATTGTTTTCATCATTTTTCATTCATTCATTTATTTATTTTATTTTATGTGTAGGGTGATGGGAAATCAGCTCATCCCTAGTACTTGGAAGCACTTGAGAGTATTTATCCCTAGTACTCAAAAGCACATGGAGGAATCTTGTCCCTAGTGCTCGGAAGCACATAGAGGAATCTTATCCCTAGTACTTAGAAGCACATGGAGGGATTGCATTCATCATTTTTCATTCATTCATTTATTTATTTTATTTTGAGTCTGCAGTGATGGGTTATCAGCCCTCTCATCTCCCTTGTTTTCCAGTTTTAATAGTTAAATTTTAAGCAAAAAATAAAAGTAGACAAAAACATACCATTAACTTTTTCATTATATGTTTTCTTTATACATAAAATTTGGCTATTGGTAATATTTTCTCAAGTGTTCAGCATTCAATGGATGGGATAAGTCATTGCCCCCCATATCTTGTAGCTTATAAGTTCTTAGTTGGACAATCCCGGAGACCAGGTAGGGCCCTTCCCACTTTGGTCCGAGTGCTCCTGCTCCTGGCTCGGCCGTATTCAGGAACACACACCTAAACCTTACTTCCTTGACTTTGAATGTTCGTGCTAAGACCTTTAAATTGTAATACCGAGTAACAGTGTGTTTGTGGGTGGCCATTAAGTTAAGATTTGCTCTTAAACTTTCACTATTCTCCATGTTGTCTCGTTCGGGATCTTGATTCTTATAATCTTCGACCCTATAGCTTGGCATATCGACTTCTGTAGGTCTCACTGCATCCGTGCTGAATACCAAAGAGAATGGCATTTCTACAGTTGCAACTTTTTAGTTGTCCGATGAGCCTATAGCACTCTGGGTTGTTCATCAACCCAGGCTCCCTTTAATGTCTCTAGTCTTTCCTTCAAGCTTTCTTTGATCATCTTGTTGGCCACTTTAACTTGGCCGTTTGACTGAGGGTGATTCGGAGAAGAAAATAGTTTATGGATCCCCCAAATTTGGTAAAATTGCGTAAGCCTTAGGTTGTCAAACTGTCTGCCATTGTCAGTTACTATGGAATAGGGAAGTCTGAACTTATAAATTATATTTTTAAAGATAAAGCTCATGTGCTTTGCTTCAGTGATCCTAGCTAGCGGTTCGGCCTCAACCTACTTGGTGAAATAGTCAATGGCAACGATTGTAAACTTTACTTGTGCTCAGACAGTAGGTAAAGATCCGATCAAGTCTATCCCTCATTTGGTGAATAGCCAAGGACTTATGATCGACGATAGGGGTTCAGGGTGGTCTTTTGAATGGTGGGCAAAGCACTGACACTTGTCACATCTTTTCACCATTTCTCTCGAATCTTTTGTCATGGTCTGCCAATAGAACCCTTGCTTTAGAACCTTATAAGTAAATGACCTCGATCCCAAGTGATTTCCGTATGCTCCATCATATATTTCTTTCAGCACGTATTCAGCTTCATTAGGCCAGAGACACCTCAAATATAGAGCTGTATAGCCCCTTCTGTAAAGTTTGTCTCTTATGATGGTATATCGATTTGACTTGTACTTGACCTTCTGAGCTTCATTTTTATCATTCGACAGCCTGCTAGTTTCTAAGTAATCCTTGATCAGATATATCCACGATGGGACCTGGTCTATGCACAAGGTCCTATTACAATCTTGGGTACTGGGCTCAGAAAATGTCTCGATCGGGACATGCCTATGCGAGTTATCAATAAGCCCCGAGGCCTCGGCATTCTCAACTCTTAGTACCCTAGTGATTCTATACCAGTTCATTATTCTTAGGTGTTCTTCTACTTTTGCGAGGTATTTGACCATGTTTTCCTCTTTTGCCTAGTATTCTCCCTTAATATGATTCACCATTAATTTGAAGTCGCTAAAGATTTTGACATGTTGCACCCTGAGCTCTTTTGCCAACTTAAGACCTGCCATCAGTGCTTCGTACTCGGTTTCATTATTCAAGGTGTTAAAGCCAGCCTCAATGCATAGCTGATTTTCTCTCCTTCTGGACAAATGAGAATCAAGCTCACTCCACTCCCATTTGCACAAGAAGACCCATCCACATAAAGCTGCCAGATAGATTGATCGGACGACTTCTCCAATACCCTCTTTAGTGCTTTAGAGGTACTCTCTTTGTTGTAGGGGAGCTTTACCACCTTGGTGGGATAAGTGTACTCGGCCACAAAGTTGGCTGGTGACTGTCCCTTGATTGATGTTATTGGGACAAACTCAATCTCAAATTCGCCGAGCTCATCGGCCTACTTTGTCAAGTGCCCAGAAACGTTAGGCTTTTGGAGGATTTGTCTCAAGAGATGACTAGTCGGAACTTTAATTGTATGTACCTAAAAGTATGGTCGGAGTTTCCTAGCAGCCATTATCAGAGCAAGACCCAATTTTTCGATTTCTGGGCGTCGAGAATGGACTTGCTGCTAGAATTTGCCTAACACTTAGGGCAAAAAACATACATGCATGNTTGATCCTATGGAACACCGGGACGTGAGATGAGAGTGTGAGGTTGTAGGAAACTTTTTCTCTCCTCTCTCTTCAGCCCTTGGCCGAAATCTCTCTTACTCTCTCCCTGCCTTATGCGTGTAGCACTCTATGTGTTACTGTGCAGTTTTTTCTCTCATGTATCTTATATATATGAGGCCAAAAACTGCTAATCCTAGTCCAACTAGGATTGGGCTTGTTCTCCAATTTGGGCTTTGGGTGTATTTTTATAAATATGTCCAACCCATGAAACTTATTTAAAAAAATACCAACTTCTGTGTAGAATCATTATTTTTGTAGTGCACAAAGTTCTCATAAGTGCATCATGCCATTAATAAACATCCTTGCATCTAGATTTCATAATTTCATGAGTAATTCTAAAATTTGACTCCAAACTAAGTTTTTACTTGTCATAGTGCCCAGAAACTATCACTAGTATACTTTTCAACAATACACCTCAAGATATGCTAATTAAAGGTACATTTCTATTCCTACATGCATATAGGCCGAAAATCATATTTATTAGTATGATTTGAGTTTCTTAACTGATTAACGAAATTATTGGAGTATACATGTGCAGTGAAAGATCGATTCAAGAACCCTAGAATGCTTGATGTGTGTATGGGTAATATAAGTGTCTAATTGACATTTTCCTTAGTTTTTCACACCATTAAGAGCTAAAACCCATCTTAACCTCTTGTGTAGTTATAAGCTACGAAAATGGGCATTGGAAGTGCTTAAATGAAAATTTCTTGAGTTTCTAGTTAAGTAGGGAGCTAAAACACACCTTAAACTCTTGCTTACCTATGAGTTACGAAAATTATAACTAATTAATCAGTTCTTTTATCTTTTAAGTAAAGGACAAAGCTACACACACTTTGATGGCCATAGTTTTACACTAATCTGATTTAGAGGAAATTGTTTAAGCCTATAGTTATAATATGTTAGAGACAACTATTAAGTGTTTTATTAAGCCCTAAACTAGATTATAGCTAGATTATTGACCAGATAAGAGACAACCTTGACTCATAGGGAATTGTGTAAGCAAATGGATAAGCACCTACAATTTGCCTCTAATTTAACTTATACTTAGGCTAATGACAAAATAAAAGTTAGTCTTGGAACTTGTGCCATCAAGTGGCTGAACTCAACTAAGATAAACACTCCTAACCCCATTTCTTTCAACCAAAAGCGTCCTCCATCTCTCTCTCTCCTTCCTGGTTTCCTCCTTTTTCCCTAAACAGCCAAAGCTCTCATATCTCTCTTTCCCTTGATGTGTCTCTTTGTTTTCTCAAATAATTGAAGCTTTCCATCCCTCTCTTCTCCTCTTCGTGTACTCCTTCTTCTTATAGTGGCAGCCTCTCAAGCATAGTGATAGAATAGCTCTTACTTGTAAACAGGTGAGTAAACTCTACTTATAAGTTATGTGTATATGATGATTTTACTATTAGAAGTCTACTTTTACACTTATTGCTGGATATGTGCTATTAGAGTTGATTCTTGACCTAATAAGTAGAATACTCCATTCAAAACTTATAAAAGAGTTAATCTGTATATATGAGTGGGTTATGATATTTAAAACTCATTTTAGTGATCTAGCAAGCTAGAAAATACAATAACAGCTTGTAGTCTTATGAGGGGTGTGTAATGATACTACAATAGGTGAAAGATGAGAACTAGTGAGGGAACATAAGGAGTTAGCGTGTAATGGTACTACAATAGGTAGAAGATAAGACTTTGTGAGGAAACATAAAGAAAGTGGCGTGTAGAAGTGATACATAAGGTAAAAGATAGAAATAAGTGAGAAGACATAGGGAAACTGATGGATTTAGCTAGACTATGTAAATAAGGTGGCTGATGGCTAATACTCGTACCATTCTTAAACTTGTGTTCATAAGTATGATAAACTTACTACTATTGTGATTACTAGGAAATACATGGTTAGAAACAAAAAAGAAATGATAGGAAGTGTTATTGTCAATAGATATAACAGTTAGTTGTCAATTACATCAAGTGTTCATAATGAAAGACACTTAAGAGTAAACAATGACAAGGGTATTGATTGGAATGTTATGATCAGGAGTTTAAGCACATCGAGCTTCTGGGAGAAAAGAATCTGTCTCTCACTTCATTTAACTTTCTGGACACCAAGTAAGTGGAAATTCCACTCTAGCATCACAAGAACATATGTATATGTTTGTATATATGTGAAAGGTGGTTAATTGTGACATTGAATGGAATCTGACATATATCTGTGTTCATAGCATTTTCATAAGGCATGTTATGTTTTCAATATGCTTTCATGCACAAAATAATGATTTACAAGCAATGATTTGAATAAAGAGTCTTTACCCTAGATGTTGTTTATTTTAAAGAGGGGTATGGTTCATAGCTTGCTGACCTAGTGGGTAGATGTGGTGAAATCCCTTGAGGGTAATTCCAAGACAGGGTAAGTCAAATAAGAGGGAGGCCAAATCCCTTGAGGGTAATTCCAAGACAGGGTACGCCTCACAAGAGGGAGGTCAAATCCCTTGAGGGTAATTCCAAGACAGGGTACGCCTCAAATGTTATATTATTTATTAAGAGGATGTCTGTTATGTCACTGAGTTAGGAACTATATCAAGGAGGGGGCCCAAACATGTTTTAAAGGTTAATATTTTCCAAGGCAATTAAGGGTACCAAGACTAAATGAGTTTCAAGTGAAAAATGTTTATAAGCATGCATGGATTTCTATTTACTGAGCTATTGCTCATTTAGTTCTTGTGATGCAGATGATTAGGGTGCATGATGGGGTTGGCTGAGCTATTCCACTCCAATGCGGTTCATATACCAGTTTTGAAGAAGAAAGAGTTTTTGAGAACTTCCATATATTTTTGATATGTATAGGTATGTAGTTGACCTTGTGGGAGTTTTCAAAAGTAGTAAAATGATGTTTTGTATTGTACAGGTTGTAAATATTTCTGTAATGTAAAAAAGGGATGTATCACGAAAGTGTTTTCAGAACTAAATAGAAAGTTAAAATTTTTCACCCATTTTCCGCGCTTTTACGAGGTTATCGAGTGCCTTATAGTGTTGGTATCAGAGCAGAGGTTAAAACGTTTCTGTAGACAACAAAAAAAAGGCATATGAATAGGTATTGGAAAGGTGACTCGGCCAACTGGTATGTTTACTTATCTTTGTGCTTAAATTTCCTATTTGTGCATAAATAATTATTGCATACATCTATTATTGGCTGGTGATAAACGAATCATAGAAAAGGGCACTACACAGGAGTGATGGCCCCTAAAAGAAAGGGATTGACACTTCCTAAAAGAAGGGCTAGAACTCAGCCTGAGGAAGAAAGGCAGCAAGAGACTAGAGCTCAACATGAGGAAGAAAGGCAGCCAGAAGCTCAAAGACCCCGAGTTGAGCAAGGTTTGGGTCATGTGGTTAAGAATCTGACCAACCTAATTAGAGAGCAAACAAGGATGCACAATGAGCAAATGGAACAGATGAGGCTTATGTTAGAGAGGAACCACAACCAACCACAACCTCCAGTAATCCCTGTGAGGCAAGAAAATTCTGAGCCAATCTATGAGAGGTTTAGGAAACAACATCCTGTAGATTTCGTGGGTGGAGCTGATCCATATGTAGCCGAGGAATGGATAAAATCCTTGGAGGTTATCTTTGAATACATAAAACTTAGTGATGAAGACAGGGTATCATGTGCCATTTATATGCTGAAGATGGAAGCTCGCAACTGGTGGGAGACGATTAGAGTAACGCCAGCTGCCCAGAATCTGACGTGGGATAGCTTTAAATAGTTATTCTACCATAAATACTTCAACAACACTGCGAGGGTAGCGAAGGTTGAGGAGTTCCTACATCTGAAATAAGGAAATAGATCTGCAGGGGAGTACATTAGAAAATATAAAGAATTATCTCGGTTTGTTCCATGGATTAGAAATGACAACAAGGAGAAAGTTGAGTACTTCCTGAGGGGTTTAAGGGGAGACATTTCCAGGGATGTAATTGTAACGAGGGTTACAGAATTTAGCGAGGTGATAGATATGGCCCTCAAGGCGGAACAAGTTCAACTAAAGATATTGAATGAGAAGAAAGCAGCTTTTGTAGCAAGAAGTGGNCCATGAAAGCAAGTCCAATCAAATATCAAGGATTAAGATCTATATGCTAAGAGCTAGTTTGTGGTAATATAAGAATTGAGTTACGGCACTCCAATTCTTTATATTGCCTGGTCCAGTTCAATACACATAAATTATTTATGTTGTACTAGTGTTTCTATCAGAAGTCACATACTTCAATGATTTGAGACACATCATTCCCGTTGAGATAGACAAACACTACAACCTATAGTAAATAAAGTATTCCATCTTTATTTACAGATTGTGAACTAATTCATTTAGACTTAGATAAAGAAACAAGTCTCCCTATAATTAACACTTAATCATGTTTGTTTCTTTATACACAAACAAAGTCATGGAATCTTTTTCAGATAAATAAACTATACAACTAAGATAGTTTAATCTAGCATATATCATAATTGCATATAAGAGAAAGTTGTTTATACTCAAAGGGTATAATTGGAAATATGCTTTTTAGGACAAATATCCCAACACTTGCTAATATAGTATACTGGTACCTGTGTTTTTCACCCCTCCCTGATAAGAACTCCGCTCACTGCGTTCTCTGATATTGCTAGGTATAAGATTAGACTTTCTCTAGACAGTCTTGCCTAGAGTTGGAATTGCTCCTAGGTAGGCCTTGATTTCTTAGAAAGTCTTCTCGCATTCTTCTTTCCATACTAAGTCTATTCCTATTTTTAATGCTTGAAAGAACGGTCGGCATTTGTCTATTGAGCAGGCTATGAACCAGCTCAAAGCTGCCACTATGCCAGCCAAGTTTTGGATTTCCTTTGTGGTTCTCGGGGAACGGAGGTTGAGTATTACTTGGATCTTTACAGGGTTCGCTTCGATACCCCTGTGGTTTACCATGAAGCTGAGGAACTTCCTAGATTCAACCCTGAACATAGACTTGGTAAGGTTCAGCTTCATTTTATATTCCCTTGGAATGTCAAACATTTCCTTTAGTTTTTCCACGTGGTCAGATTTTTTGAGACTCTTAAGTAGTAGGTCATCGATGTATACTTTCATTGTTCTCCCAATTTGTTTCTTAAACATCAGGTTGACTAGTCTTTGATAGGCTGCTCCATTGTTTTTTAGCCCGAACGACATCATCAAGTAGCAGTACAGGCCTTGGTTAGTCATACAGGAGGCCTTTTCTTCGTGTTCCGGACACATTCAGATCTGGTTGTAGTCTGAATAGACATCCATAAAGCTTAAGAGCTCATGCTTGGCCATTGCATCCACTAGCTGGTCAATTCTTGGTAAGGGAAAAGAGTCTTTTGGGCAAGCTTTGTTGAGGTTGGTGAAATCTATATATTCTTCATTTTGCGTTTGCTTTCTTTACTAAGACTACATTAGCCGACCATTGGGTAGCTGACTTTTCTTATGACCCAACTTTGAGCAACTTTTCAACATCCTCATTTATTGCCTTGTACCTTTCGGGGTTGAATCTCCTTCTCTTTGGATAACTGGTCTTGCATGTTTGTTCATTTTCAGTCAGTGGACAATCACCCCAGGATCTATGCCGAGCATGTCTTCATGTGACCAGGCAAACATGTCTTTGTATTCTCTTAGGAAATCCACGAGCTTTTCCTGGAGTCTATGCAGAAATTTAGATCGTATTCAGACCGATCACTTTGGATGTTGGTCATCTATTTAAATAGATTCCATGTCCTCCATGGATCTAGCCCTCATTTCTTTTTGCTGTTCTCGGGGGTCGAAGTCGTTCATGGCCTTTGCCTCTTGGGGAATGACCTCTACGTCATCGACGTGGTAGATCATGGAGGCCATATATTCTTTCTGGTCAGACTTTGTTGCCATGGCATAATACTCTCCTGCCAAGGTTTGGACTCCTTTAACTACCCGACACCTTCTTTAATCAGAAACTTCATAATAAAATGGTAGGTCGACACTACTGCCTTTAACTTGTTTAGAGTTGGTTGGCCGATTATAACATTGTATGCTAACCTCTGGTCTATGAACAGGGAGTCGACCATTTGAGTGGTGGTAGTGGGCTCTTCTCCAAACATTATGGGCAATCTGATCACCCCTTCAGGGTGGACACATTCTCCAGTGAACCCATACATTGGGGTCTTGGAGGGCCTCAGTACTTCTCCATCGATGTTCATCTTTCGGTATGCTGATGCAAACAGTATAATTGCCAAGCACCTAATATCGATCAAGACCCAAAAGACTTGTCTGTTTGCACTCTTAAGCTCCACCACGAGGGCGTCGTTGTGGGAATGGTGATGTGTTCCGCAATGTTCACTTGGTGACCGGATGCAACTTTTCGAGCTATTCTTATTTGACCTCATCGGGCATTAGTCGAATTGCCTGCTGCTGGCCCTCCTGAAATAGTTCGTATCTTATATGGTGCTACATTGTTGTCGCTGCTCAGATCAGCCTACCCGCCCACACCTGTGTTTCCACGGAGAATGAGGGTATAGGTTCGCTTGTCCTGCTCGACAGTTCTATTCACACACTCCCTCAAATAGCCTTGTTGAATCAATCTTTCTATTTGATCCTTCAAATGTCGATAGTCTGACGTGTTGTGTCCCAACTCTCTGTGGAATCGGCAAAACTCGTTCATGTTTCTCTTCTCTGGTGGTGCCCTTATTGGGAGTGGAGCTTTCAACATGTTATCCCTTCAATCTGTATTTTTTTAATTATGATATAAATCTGATATTTGAAAACTTGAAAACTAAGAACTCTCCAATCTTCTTGTACATAATACGATGTCGTATGGGATCAATTTCTTCTAGCTAAGCTAATATTGAAATTATACTAAAATATGTGAAAGAAATGCGGTAAAATGTTTTAGCGTTTGTATACTATGTAGATTTAGAAATCAAGAGTTTTGATAATCTTATAGTAAAATAAGATAATTTATGTGAATTAGGACAACAAAAATTAAAGAACAAATTGATTAAGAAAAAAATATTAGTTTGTTTACTTGCCATATAAATAGGATAAAAATTTTGTCAAAAATATTACTTGTTTTATTTGTAACATACGTTCGACGATTTGTTTTTCTAAAGTATTTAGTTTAGTATAAATGTGAGATATTGAAACAATGATGTGTAATATGCTCGAAAACAAAAAACGCGTTTTTTTTTTCTCTTGAAAAGGAGAACGAGTGGCTTCAAAAAATACAAAAACATATGGAGTATTTGACCATGTGACTTCATTTTACAACAATTGCTTGATATTTTATGAAATCAATATACATATGTGCATAGCAAATCACCTAGCTGCTAGCTGGATTTAGCATTACGTGCGAGTCAAATTCATCGTATTGTCATTTATCATTAGATTCACTGGTTAAAGAAGAGCTCAGCTATGTTGCAAGGCCGTTTGTGCAACTTGAATTGTCCAATTTTATTAAAGTTCTATATGTTAAGTGTTAGAAAAAAATTAACTAATTATTGCAAGTAATAATATATCTAGAAATAAAAATACAACAATAATCTGTTATAACATATGATGTAATAAATTATTTAGCTACAACTTGGATAGTAACAATTATCATAAAAATAAATCAAATAACGTAACAAAATAAATCACAATTAATTTACTATAATAATAATCATGATTATAATGACCAAAATAACAGAGTTTAAAGAAATCAAACCGAGTCTTGTGTTTCGTACAATTTCCTTAAAACAGTTACGCCTCCTCACCGGAGTGCTCAGAGAAATGTCAACAGCGTCTGATTCCCAGGATAAAACGATTCACGAATAGCAACGTCGTACCAACTTGATACTCATAACGAACTAAGCAATGCCCAAACTCTATCATCAGAACTCAAGAGAACTCGACCACATCGAAAAGAAAGAACTCAAACTCTCTAACTACTAACTAACTAACCTTAACCGTCACAGAGAGAATATAAAAGAGAGGAATAAGCTAAGAAATGTTTTGCTATATTGGTGTGTCTAAGAGTGAAAAAGAAGGTCTCCTTTTACATGTTCATGGGGGAACCAAGCCATTAACATCCCACTAATATGGCTGAAAACGTTTTTCTATTATAACATAACAGCCTATTAATATGGCTGAAAAATGTTTGTCTGTTACAACGTAACAGTAACAGCCCATAATAATGATGGCTGAAAATGTTTGCCTGTTACAACGTAACAGTAACACCCCATTAATATAGTTGAAAACCGTTTGGCTGTTACAACATAACTGTCATAACGTTTAGGCTGTTACCTCAGCTTTATGAGCCAAATAATGGTCCAAAATAAATTTTGTAACTCCAGTATGTTACAAATTCCAGTTCTAGAACATTCTCACTTTGGGTTTCAATTTCTCATTCACCCAAACTCCATTTTTGGCATTTTCATGCCTCAAAATGGCTATTTTTCCAACAATTCCCCACATGAATGAAATTGACGACCTAAGACTCGACCGATAAGGTGATAGAATTCAACGGTCGAAATCTGTATAGGATAGGTAGGTGTTACCCTTTGAACCTTCCCTTATGAAAATACGTTTACTTTACTAACTAAATAGTGGACGCGATGTCCTTGAATTGTTCTGCCATTTGTGTAAACGATGACGTATCTCACACAGGAGTCTACCTGACACTTTTCAGTTGTCACTGTTATGTTCATTTTGGCCATGAACATACGCCTAGTTCTGCAAGAGTTTAATAAGAATTGCGCCCTAACACTTCCCTTAGAAGCGGCTCTACTTCTCTCTCACATAGGTGATCTCTTAATTAAGAGTAACCTGTATTACTCTGCTCGAAACTCTATTTCTGACACATAAGAATCATTAAAAGTATAGCTTAACCTTTCGTTTTATGGGCATTACTGTTTCATCATATGAATAGACACAGGGAAATCTCCACAGTGATCCAACATAGTCTTTACAATTTAACTGTCCCTTTTGAACCTAGATCTTGGGATCTCCAGTCAACTAGGTTGGGTATCCATTGTATCGACCTATTCTTTTATGGGCTTTAGTCGCATTTCCCTCGATGATTTTTCAACTAACTTTCTATTTAACCCTTTGGTTAGCGGATCCGTAATATTATCTTTTGACTTTACATAGTCCACAGAGATAACATCAATTAAGAGTAGTTGTCTAATAGCATTGTGTCTACGACGAATATATCTAGACTTACCATTATACATATTGCTCTGTGCTATTCTAATTGCAGATTGACTATCACAATGTATGCAAATTGCAAGCACAGGCTTTGGCCATCTTTGAATATCCTCTAAGAAGTGGTGAAGCCATTCTACTTCTTCCCCACATTTATCTAGTGCAATAAATTCAGATTCCATAGTGAATCTGGCAATAACAGTTTGTTTCGAGGATTTCTATAATACTACTACACCTCTTAGTGTGAATACATAATCACTAGTAGACTTTAAGTCTTTAATATCGGATATCCAATTCGCATCACTGTACAGAGGGATATATAGTATAGTGCAGCCCATAACATCGTGTAAACTGCAAGTATTTCAATACTCTTATAATCCCTTGCCAATGCTCAGCTCCAGGATTACTTATGTATATACTTAGTTTACTAACGGCATAGACTATATCTGTTCTTGTACAGCTCATCAAGTACATTAGACTACCTATCACTCTTGAGTATTCTACTTGAGAAACACTCTCACATTTATTCTTGGATAAATGTAAAGTTAAATCTATTGGTGTTTTGATAACTCCAGAATTATCTTTATCGAATTTTCTAAGAATATTGTCCACATAATGTGACTAACTTAAAAGAAGCCCATCTAATACTCTTGAGATTTTTATTCCCAAAATGACATCGGCTAAACCCATGTCTTTCATGTCAAATCTTGAATTCAACATATTTTTGGTAGATTTAATCATTTTATCATCACTACCAACAATGAACAAGTCATCAACGTAAAGACACAAAATGGCATAACCATTTTTGGTGTCTTTGACATATACACATTTGTCACATTCATTGATTTTAAATCCATTAGCCTTTATAGCGCTATCAAATTTTTCATGCCATTGTTTCGGGGCTTGTTTTAGTCCATACAAAGATTTTACCAATTTACAGACTTTCTTTTCCTGCCCTGGAGCAGAAAAATCTTCAAATTATTC
>JXTC01000741.1:0-15553 GCA_002914845.1 Trema orientale
TATATAAAAATATGCTTGTGGTAGATTTAAATTGCTATATGGTAGATAAAATTATGTATACAGTAGATAATTTTAATATTATAGTAGATAAAATTATGTATACAGTGGATAATTTTAATATTATAGTATGGCCGATATTGGTAGCAATACTACTTGTTCATAGTATATAAAATATACAAATATGATCCGTAAATTTGTAGTTATTGTATATATTACTATATATAATTTATTGTGTGATCTTAAATCTATAATCATTGGTGAAAAAAGGAAAGTTAACCACTATGAGGTAAATGCGATAGGTATTAGCATATAGTGCTACCTGCCCCGAATAAATAACATGCGACCTGAATCGACAGTAAAAGGAAACTAGATTAAGCTTCAAATAGGTAATCTGTGAAGAAAGGGAAATAAGCTTCTGAGTAAAAATGGAGTAATCTATCTATTAGTTACCTAAAATTGTATCTTCTGATTATTTACTTTCCCGTTTTCACAATTAGGAAACATTAAGCCACCCTCACTATATAAATGGGGTTCAATCTCATTATTTTTTATCTCACAATCACTTCACTATACACTTTCTCTGTAATTCTCTCTTTGCTTTCACGTTGGGACTTAGAGAAACTCTTATAATTCTCTAAAAAATTGTGACACCCAACTTTTTATAAAGCTAATGAGCCAATAATAGCATGACTGCATCACATTTAATAGTGTGTTACATGTTCATAACATTTTGAGTACTTGACATTAATGTATACTAATTAGTGATCTTTTTTCTTTAAGTAATTTTGTATTGAAATGCTTAGGATATGCTCACTAGTACGAGTCTGACGTGTGTTAAGTCAATTTCACTTACATGATTAGTTTTTTTTTTTTTGGTTTAATACATAACTAGCAAAGGATTTGTTTGGAAAACAAAAAGGGTGTTTATCTATATTTCTATAAGTGGTAGTATTTGTTTTTGTTGAATTTTATTTTATTCAATGTGAGTTGGTCTACTTCTTAGTATATTAAGTTTTAATAGTTCATGTTTAGTATCTGGGTCTTATTTTATACGTTATTACTTAATGTATATATAGGTTCTAAATTATGTGGTTTTGTTACTAAAAAAAAAAAGATACGAAAAAAAAAGAAAATAATTAACAACCGACTTTTATTAAGTCAGCAGGTTGGAAGGCGATATCGAAGTTTCTAGTCATTACATTACTTTTCTCTCCCATAACTTCTCTTCTTAACATATCTTATTAATATCCATTAAAGCTATGATATAGTTCAACCTTGGTTTCGGTAAAAGTTGGCCTAACATCCTTGTAAGGTAATTCTTTAGTAATTATGATTTTTTATTGATTATTATTCGATGTTTGATAATCTGATTTGGATTCTTTCACTTGGCCTATGTATATGTGTGATATACTAATTATTTTATATGGAAATTTGGACGTTACTTTGTTGATATTATGGTAATCATCTTATATCAAGTCTTTCCTTTTGAGCTAGTTTTTTATGATAGTATGATTTGTTAAATCCTATAAACTTAACTTTTGGAAAAGAAGGCTAAATGTTTTTCTTTTATTTGTAATGTTTTTATTTTATAATCTGTGACCACGAGCTTAACTTTATATGTCTTAGTTGATAGTTATAGATACGTTTATATTTGTATATGATTGAAATATGATATGTGGGATGGTACTTAGATATGTTTCTATCATAGACTTATCTTGCTAATGACTTTATTTGGTGGTTATTAAAATTGGGCCTTCTACTTGAGTAGATTATGGAAGCCTGATGGGTTTTGGTCAACTTATAATTAATTATTCTAATACTATTCTTTTTACTGGACAAACTTTGTTTCCTATTTTATTTTTCTACTGTTAGTTCTATGATACTAACTAATATGAAACCTTGAGATATTTGTATTTAATTATGAGATATACTATGAGGATACTAAATTGGTAGATTTTAGTGAATAATTTAGTGCTCATTGTTTATTTTCTAATTCTTGAAACATATAGGATTTGACACATCTCAAAGCCTAGTATTTTGTTAGTAATTGTTTAGAATTGTATCTTTATTAGGTGAATGTATTATTTGGAAATAGTTAGAAATATGCCAACTGTACCCTGAGCAAAGAGCATTTCAGTAGCAAAGTCTTCAAAAGTCTGGAAGTGAGGTAAATAAAGTGCTCAACTACAACATAAGAATTATGTGCTATGTGAGTGTCTATTATGTTTCTACACTTTACATTCGTTCCAATTAAGAGCATAACAATTGGCATTTCGATTTCAGCATACATGCTTGATATTTCTATTATGGTATCATCATGTACATCATTAGAGCATACATGTTTTATGAAAAGCTTAAGAGAGATAATAAGTTTTTTGAAATGCCTTAGTATTATTGTGCAAAGCTATGTGTAATTATCACAGAAAAGTCAAGACCGAGTAACTTTCAGAAGGTTTTGTGTCACTGTCATGGGGAAGCAGGATACAAGTTTACAGTTTTAGAGTGGCAACCCCAGGGGAGGGGTAAGTTTGACAGGATTAGTCAGAAGGTTTGCCATAATATTTCTCCTCCAAGTTATATAATATACTACACTATAGTCTCAGGCCGCCTTATCTCTTGAGCTTGACGAGGTAACTATAGAGTAAGGTTAGTAACGAGCCCCACTGTGGTAAGAGTCGGCAGGAGGAAAGCCCATGGGATATTATCAATTCAAGAAGCCCTACAGGCCCAGTGCCGAACTAGATAGTGTGCACAAGATAGGGGGGCCCAAAAAGGAAAATGTTTATACAAGAAAAGAAAAGAAAGTTTAAACAAGCATGACCATTCAATTAAAATAAGCAATTGAACATCATTTCATGTATTACTTTACTTACTGAACTATAGCTCACAGTAGTCTTGTGTTGCAGGTAATGATTAAGGTGATTAGTTGAGCTTGTTTGCTGGAATAGAGGCCTGACCTTGGTGCTTTACATAAGGATATTTTGACCACATGTGGGGGTTTAGTTTATGTATTTTGGGAATGTTTTGTAGTTTCTTAGTGGAGTTGTTCTTAGTTCATTTTTTTTATAATTACTTACTACTTCTTTGTTATGTAATATACGTATAAACTGATCTAAGCTATGTTTGTAAATAAAGTCACCTATCCACAGAGTTCAAAAGAAAAAAAAAAAAAGAAAAAAATGGTCCGTATTTAACGAGAAATAATTATCGAAATATTTTCAGAAAGTAATGCTTCGTTAATAGAAAGTTAATAAATTTTCACTAGTAGTATGTGGATAATGAGAGCATTCCAAAAATAGTGAAGAACAGTAGACATAGGCTCATCTTTTTTGGGCTGAACCACTACAAATTTCAGATCTCTTTATTTTAATTTATTATTTAATTCGTTTTCACACACAAGCCACATCTCAAAATTTACCCAAATCTGTTATTGATAAAACCTCCATTAACATAATTGATTCATTATTTGGTACCTATGAACAACTATTAGTATTTATATATAGGTATATATAGATTATGGTAGTCATATATTGATATACGGTAGATAAAAAAATATATATGGTAGATAATTTTAGCATTATGGCCGAAAAAGTTTAGTTGTGTTAATGTGTGTGTGTGTTCTTTTTATTATTATTAAGATATGGTTGTGGTAAATATAAATTACTATACGGTAGATAAAATTATGTATATGGTAAATAATTTTAATATTATGGTAGATACAATTATGCATATGCTAGATTTTTTAGTTCTATTAATGTCCTAGTTTTTCAGTAGATAAACTTATAGTTGTGATAGATATAAATTGTTATTTGGCAGATAAAATAATGTATATGGTAGATACTTTTTGTAAAATCCCATATTTTTTAAGGGTTAACGATCATTTGACCTTTAAAAAAAAGATTTATTATATATATTACTTCCTTTTTCTCCCTCTCGTCCCCTCTCCTGATCGTCTCTCTCACTCTCGTTAGTTCTCTCGGCCGAGAGGAGCAGCAGCAGTTGCCGGTCCCTGTCACGCCCGGCCAACGACCGGTGAAGACTCCGCACACCGCCAGGAAGCCGTGCTGCCCCCAGGTTTTTACAAATAATCTGACCAACCACGGTTTGATATGCATTCACTATCGTAGTGTAATATTTCTAACTTATTCTGCATTTTAAATAAGAACACAATATAGGGCTGAAGCTGTTGTGCTGGTTATGTTTCATACGTACGTTTTTTCACAGAGACTAATCAAGACATGCGAATACTAATGATATTAGCAAAAAAGAAAAAAAAAAGTGTCGTTTTGGGTATGTTAGCAGCTGTTGATAGAATGTCTATGGTGGAGTAATGCGTTGAAGATGGGACAGTATACTGGAAACGTTGCTTTTAAAATGACCCTATTTTCACAGCCACGGATGTTGCTATAAATGATTAAACAAATACCACATGTTAAGGTTTTGTTTCATATATATCACTTCTATTTTTTTTTTCTCAAACGAAAAAATAAATGAAAGTTGGAGAAAATTTTTTTTTCTCTTTAAATGTGCTTAATATGATCTAGCTCCGAAGCTTTGACCGAACAAACACGAAAAATGCGGAATATATTATTATTGCAAAATATACAAGTCCCATGGCTACAAAATGTTTTTATTTGAGAAATTTACGCTCCGTACCCATTTTTAAAACTTATTTTCATAAATACCTGTTTTTAATATTTCTTTCAAAAATACTCATTTTTATGTTCCACATTTTATATACAAAATATGAGTGGTCCACATTTATAATATAAATTTAATCCATGAGGTATACATTTTATGTATAAAATATGAACGGTATACATTTATAACGTAAATATTTACGGCGTTTTACATTTTTCATTATAAATTTGATCTATAGTACATATTTTAAAATGTGTGCCAATTTTTAATGTAATTTTTATTTATGAAATGTAGACCATGATATACATTTAATGCATGAAATGTATACCTCATATGTAAAACAGTGGCGGTTTATATTTCTCTAAAATTAAATACTTGTGGAAATATGGTTTTGAAAACACAATTTGTGTCCAACCTGTCACGACCCAAAACCCAGGCCAGACGCAGAAGGGAAATTTCACAAAGATGGGAAATTCCTTGATTTATTTGAAAAATGTCTAAAAAGTTTAAATTTTTGTAAACAGTCTATTAAAATAAAATATTTGGAATTTCATCCCATGAACCTCTCCCACAGTTCGTATACACCATTAAACATAGACTGAATAATAATTAAAAAGTATGAAATCAAATAGAAGTCCAAGCATCATCATCATCCACAACAAAAGTCAAGTCTCAGAATGGCATACATAAGTTCACAGACAGAATAGAAAGTAGTAATATTGGTTCAATGCTAATACAAGATCCGAACAGTCCAAACACCACAATAGTAGACTTCTAGCATTACCAAAAAATGAACTACAGTCAAGATGGCCTCTTACTCCTCTTGATCACCAAGATCGCATTGAACACCACCTGAGGAAGGGAGGAAAGGGGGTGAGCATACAATGCCCAGTAGGAAAACAGTTATCTCGAAGGAAAACAGTTTAGTGATGGAAAACTTCTGCATGGTTAGTTCAAATCCAAAACGTACTCACACATATATATATATATATAATCCAAACTGGAAATCCATATATATAAAACAGTGTAATCAAAACCATCAATCCATATGCTGTACTGTGTTTAGTTGGGTATGGGTACTCGAGTGTAGGAGAGTAGACACCTTTTGGTCCTACTACTATGATTCACACGGATTGTCGGACGGACTTACCTAAGCCCATACCCGGAGGGGACACTCATGTGTTGCCTACCAAACTTGGAGGGGCAACCGAATTGCCTACACCTGCCAAATGGGGAGGTAATCAGAAGAACAAACCCCGCGCGGGTTTACAGACTCTACACCGATGGTGGGGCATGCAGCGCCACACTGTAAACCCACGATACTAACACGGTGCTCATGTATGATCCTATAACACGTGCATTACAGAACTGAAGTGTAAAAGCTACTGTACTTTGGTTTTTCAGTAAAACATGCATATTAGGATTTTACAGAAAAATGAGTAACATAACGGTTCTATTTTGATATACCCAAAATAACCTGTACACAGCAAATTCTCAGAGCAGTACAGTATATATCATACAATCAGATTCCATCACATATGATTCAAATATTTAGAAACAAACTTGTTCTCATATGTTGCAGAAAATAAGACTCAAAAACGGTATAAAACGAAGGTAACTAAACCCCTACCTCACCGGAATAGCGATACCATCCTATTGAGTCCTCAAGATATCGTTGACGATCGCCCGGAGAGTCGGGAACCAATTCCGAGCCATCGATCATCCTCGTGCGAAAAGTCAACTTCTCACCGGAGCTTCAATTCCGTAAACGGACCTCTTCACTGAATTCCTAGCACCCAAAATAGCTAGGTTATACATATAACTTGTCGAATTCGAGTCCAGGTCCACACTAGACCGGCGGCACGCAAAACGAGGTAAAATCTCGACCGTCCGATCGTAATTTTTGTGTCGATCACCAAACAACGCAATATATATATATCAAACTTCTCTATTTTCCGAGTATATTCCAAAAATGAGGTCAAAAACACAATCCAACGGCCGGATTAAAAAGATCAAGCTTAAACTCAAAATATCCAAAAATGGCAAATTTTGATCGGGACAGTATTGGGTTGAGATATATATACCTTGACGACCCTGCGACAATACGAATCCAACGGGACCGGTTTGGAGTCAAATGGACGCCGAAATCTTCGCCGGCGGCCAAAAATCTGAAATGGGTCTTTTGTCTTCTCCAGTACCAGCAGGCTTCTTTGGCGGCTTCTGGCGGTCGGCGACGGGCGTGGCGTGATACTGGTGAGCTCCGCCATTGATCCCTGCAACTGGACGGCGGCCCGCGAGCTTCGGCTCCTCCTTGGTGGTGCTCGGCCAAGAGAGAGAGAACAGAGAGAGCGAAAGAGAGAGATCGGCTGGGAGANTGATTAAACAAATACCACATGTTAAGGTTTTGTTTCATATATATCACTTCTATTTTTTTTTTCTCAAACGAAAAAATAAATGAAAGTTGGAGAAAATTTTTTTTTCTCTTTAAATGTGCTTAATATGATCTAGCTCCGAAGCTTTGACCGAACAAACACGAAAAATGTGGAATATATTATTATTGCAAAATATACAAGTCCCATGGCTACAAAATGTTTTTATTTGAGAAATTTACGCTCCGTACCCATTTTTAAAACTTATTTTCATAAATACCTGTTTTTAATATTTCTTTCAAAAATACTCATTTTTATGTTCCACATTTTATATACAAAATATGAGTGGTCCACATTTATAATATAAATTTAATCCATGAGGTATACATTTTATGTATAAAATATGAACGGTATACATTTATAACGTAAATATTTACGGCGTTTTACATTTTTCATTATAAATTTGATCTATAGTACATATTTTAAAATGTGTGCCAATTTTTAATGTAATTTTTATTTATGAAATGTAGACCATGATATACATTTAATGCATGAAATGTATACCTCATATGTAAAACAGTGGCGGTTTATATTTCTCTAAAATTAAATACTTGTGGAAATATGGTTTTGAAAACACAATTTGTGTCCAACCTGTCACGACCCAAAACCCAGGCCAGAGGCAGAAGGGAAATTTCACAAAGATGGGAAATTCCTTAATTTATTTGAAAAATGTCTAAAAAGTTTAAATTTTTGTAAACAGTCTATTAAAATAAAATATTTGGAATTTCATCCCATGAACCTCTCCCACAGTTCGTATACACCATTAAACATAGACTGAATAATAATTAAAAAGTATGAAATCAAATAGAAGTCCAAGCATCATCATCATCCACAACAAAAGTCAAATCCCAGAATGGCATACATAAGTTCACAGACAGAATAGAAAGTAGTAATCTTGGTTCAATGCTAATACAAGATCCGAACAGTCCAAACACCACAATAGTAGACTTCTAGCATTACCAAAAAATGAACTACAGTCAAGATGGCCTCTTACTCCTCTTGATCACCAAGATCGCATTGAACACCACCTGAGGAAGGGAGGAAAGGGGTGAGCATACAATGCCCAGTAGGAAAACAGTTACCTCGAAGGAAAATAGTTCAGTGATGGAAAACTCCTGCATGGTTAGTTCAAATCCAAAACGTACTCACACATATATATATATAATCCAAACTGGAAATCCATATATATAAAACAGTGTAATCAAAACCATCAATCCATATGCACATGACACAAATCAACCCATACCCATGAGCTCACATCCTCTCATCTGTGGAAAACCAGGATGATGATACTAAGTGTGCCTAACAGCCTGCCTGACACCTAAGCCCATACCCGGAGGGGACACCCATGTGTCGCCTACCAAACTTGGAGGGGCAACCGAATTGCCTACACCTGCCAAATGGGGAGATAATCAGAAGAACAAACCCCGCACGGGTTTACGGACTCTACACTGATGGTGGGGCACGCAGCGCCACACTGTAAACCCACGATACTAACACGGTGCTCATGTATGATCCTATAACACGTGCATTATAGAACTGAAGTGTAAAAGCTACTGTACTTTGGTTTTTCAGTAAAACATGCATATTAGGATTTTACAGAAAAATGAGCAACATAACGGTTCTATTTTGATATACCCAAAATAACTTGCACACAGCAAATTCTCAGAGCAGTACAGTATATATCATACAACCAGATTCCATCACATATGATTCAAATATTTAGAAACACACTTGTTCTCATATGTTGCAGAAAATAAGACTCAAAAACAGTATAAAACGAAGGTAACTAAACCCCTACCTCACCGGAATAGCGATACCATGCTATTGAGTCCTCAAGATATCGTTGACGATCGCCCGGAGATTAGAGAACCAATTCCGAGCCATCGATCGTCCTCTTGCGAAAGGTCAACTTCTCACCGGAGCTTCAATTCCGCAAACGGACCTCTTCACTGAATTCCTAGCACCCAAAATAGCTAGGTTATACATATAACTTGTCCAATTCGAGTCCAGGTCCACACCGGACCGGCGGCACACAAAACGAGGTAAAATCTCGACCGTCCGATCGTAATTTTTGTGCCGATCACCAAACAACATAATATATATATCAAACTTCTCTATTTTCCGAGTACATTCCAAAAATGAGGTCAAAAACACAATCCAACGGCCGGATTAAAAAGATCAAGCTTAAACTCAAAATACCCAAAAATGGCAAATTTTGATCCGGATAGTATTGGGTTGAGATATATATACCTTGACGACCCTGCGACGATAGGAATCCAACGGGACCGGTTTGGAGTCAAATGGACGCTGGAATCTTCGCCGGCGGCCAAAAATCTGAAATGGGTCTTTTGTCTTCTCCAGTACCAGCAGGCTTCTCTGGTGGCTTCTGGCGGTCGGCGATGGGCGTGGTGTGATGCTGGCGAGCTCCGCCAGTGATCCCTGCAGCTGGACGGCGGCCCGCGAGCTTCGGCTCCTCCTTGGTGGTGCTCGGCCAAGAGAGAGAGAACAGAGAGAGCGAAAGAGAGAGATCGGCTGGGAGAGAGGGAGAAGAGAAAGAAACGTATATATATATATTTAATTCTTTTTTTTTTAACTTTAAGGTCAAAAGACCTTTATACGCTTAGAAAAACAGGGTTTTTACATTCTCCCCTGCTTACAAGAATTTCGTCCCGAAATTCAAAGCACAAGCCAAGGTTTACATCACAATACAACTTCTAACTGAAAGTTAAACAAAAGAGGATACTTCTCGTACATCTCCATCTCGAGTTCCCAAGTAGCCTCGTCTTCTTTGTGATGTTCCCAAAGTACCTTGACCAGTGGAATCTCTCTGTTACGAAGCACCTTCAATTCTCGAGCCAACAAGCGAACATGCTGCTCTTCATAGGACACATCTTCTTGGATCGGTACGTGCACGTACTGGATAACATGAGATGAGTCCGGCGTGTACTTCTTCAACATTGACATGTGGACCACATTATGCACGTGACCCAACTGTGCAGGTAGATTCAAGCGATACGCCACTGGTCCAATTCTCCCAGTGATCTCAAAGGGACCAATATACCTTAGAGTAAGCTTACCTTTAACTCCAAACCTTGTAACACCTCGCCTTGGAGTCACTTTCAAGAACACAGAATCACCAGTATCGAACTCTACCTCACGCCTTTTTGGGTCAGCATAATTCTTCTGGCGACTCTGGACCTCATTGAGTCTCTCTTGGATATCCTTGATCTTCTCAGTAGTCTCTGCTGGAATTGCCTAACACTTAGCGCAAAAACATACATGCATACAAACTATGGAAAAATACATGATCACATCATGAACGCAGCGGAATAATTAGCGGATTTAGGTTTTAAAATTTTTACATCTCATACGCTATTCCAGGATCTGATAAGTTTGCTATTAATTTGTTGCTTTCTTATAGGTTTTTGCTGCACCATACAGCCTGAGATTTCCACGTACTGACAGAGTTAGATATGACAAGCCTTGGCATGAATGCCTTGATGTGCAATGTAAAAGAGAATGATTGTGTTAACTGAGCTTCTTTTGGCTTCTAGTTAGCTTATGGCAGTGTTTACATTTTCTATTTCTACTTGAATTTTCATCTTTGATATGACAAGCCTTGGCATGAATGCCGTGATGTGCAATGTAAGAGGAATTATTGTGTTACTTTGCTTCTTTTGGCTTTTAGTTTAGCTTGTGGCAGTGTTCAGATTTTTTATTTCAACCTGAATTTTCATCTTTGATTTTTTAAAAGTTAAGGTTATAAATTGCAATATGATATAGCATGTCACAAGATGTTCATCTTATTACAAATTTATTCCCTCTTTCTTGGTATTCTTTCTTATGCCATTTTAATTGCAGCATTTATAGAGCTAGCATAGACTAGCAATGGTACCGCACATAGGGGCACAGATTCTGGCGGAGTGCAACATAGTAAACAAAAAGGCATGAGGTCTACTACAAGGAAAGAGAAAAGGAATCTGTCTGTTGTTCCTTCACACTTGGTTCGTACAGATATTTCTGGTGTTAAGGAGGACTCCTTAATTTTTTCAGGCATGATGTTCTGTATCCTGCCAGAATTTGTTTGTATACCTGATTGATATCTTTTTAATTACTCAATTCATAAACCATAACCTCCAATATGCCAGAGTTCACCTCTAATTTCATAGAGGTTAGTCTTTTAACAAATCAAAAGGCTACAATCCATGAAAACAAGTCCAATCAAATATCAAGGATTAAGATCTATATTCTAAGAGCTAGTTTGTGGTAATATAAGAATTGAGTTACGGCACTCCAATTCTTTATATTGCCTGGTCCAGTTCAATACACATAAATTATTTATGTTGTACTAGTGTTTCTATCAGAAATCATATACTTCAATGATTTGAGACACATCATTCCCGTTGAGATAGACAAACATTACAATCTATAGTAAATAAAGTATTCCATCTTTATTTACAGATTGTGAACTAATTCATTTAGATTTAGATAAAGAAACAAGTCTCCCCATAATTAACACTTAATCATGTTTGTTTCTTTATACACAAACAAAGTCATGGAATCTTTTTCAGATAAATAAACTATACAACTAAGATAGTTTAATCTAGCAAATATCATAATTGCATAATTATTTTATCTTTAATTTATTATCTTTTAATTAAAATCTACATTTATATATGTGCTTGCTAAGTTTAATTTTTTTCTAATATGGTCCTTAAATATTAAATTTTGTGTTGTTGACAGAAACATCAAACATTGCTTGGTAGATTATGATTAACTGTAATTTAATATGAATTGAGTTATCATTTATTGTTGTTAAATTATATCATCTGGCGATTTTCTAGATGTTTAATATTTCCTTATTAATTAAGTTTTGTTATCTATTTATTTTTCGACTTCTTTCTATCTTCCTTGTTATTATTTTCTCTTTTTTTTTTCCCCTCTCTCTCTCTCCCTCCTCCAAGTATTGAACTATTTTATATAAAATAGTTAGATATGTAGAAAATCTTTGTATGATATAATTTGGCCTTAATAATTAATTATTTGCTTATGAATTATTATGCTTATTTTCATGTGTGTATTCCATACAATCTCTATCTTTTACTTTCTCGATTTTTGATAATAGGATAGTCCATTATGTTATCTTTATTCAAGTTTTTTTGGATTAAAAACTTCTATCATGTATGTGCTTGCTATACTTAATTTTTTCTGAAATGGTCCTTGCATATTAAATTCTCTGCTATTTAGTGAATTTTAAAATATTATTTTGGTTGGTTATGATGTTTGTTGTTAATTTTAGTTTAACATGGAATGAGTTTTTATTTGTTTCTGATTAATTCATTTGTATGGTGGTTTTCTGTACGTATAACATTCCCTTATTTATTATAGTTAGTTCTTCGTCTCTATTTTTCTCTCTTACTATTTCCTAATTTTCATCTCTCTTTCTCACACACATGGATACACACACATTCTCTCTCTCATTTGTAAATACTATGTTTATATATTATCCATATAGTTTCTACCTTTTACTTTCTCATGTTTTAATGATGTAATAGCGAATTATGTTATCTTTAATCTGTTCTTTTAGAATTAGAAACAATTATATATAAACTTGCTAAGTTTAATTTTGTCAAATATAGTCCTTACATAATAAATTTTATGTTGTTAACTAAATCTTGAAACATAGTTTTGTAGGTTATGATATTTAATGTTAATTTCTATTTAATAGGGATTGAGTTATTATTTATTATTCCTAAATTATATCATATGGTAATTTTATGGATGTCTAATATTTCCTTATTATTTAAATTTAATTCTCTATATCTATTTTTCTCCTTTCTATCTCCCCTATTGTTCCTTCTCTCTCTCTCTCTGCCCCTCTCTTTTTCTTTTTTTCACTTTTCTCCCTTCTCTCCTCTCTCTCTCTCTCTCTCACCCTTTCTTCTTTTTCTCTCTCCCTCATTAAATTAATTTTCATGGAAAGCTTAAACATACATGAAATCTTGATATGATGTAAATTGGTTTTTATAATTAATTACTTTCTTATAAAGTAGTTTACTTATTTATTATTTGTGTCTTGTCCATATATTCTCTATCTTCTACTTTCTCGTTTTTTGATAATGGGATAATCTATTATATTGTCTTTAATCAAATTTTTTTGGATAAAAAACTTTGGCAATATATGTGCTTCCTATGTTAATTTTTTTTTTATATTGTCCTTGCATATTTAGTTCTCTAGTATTTAATGAATCTTAAAACGCTATTTGGTTGGTTAAGATATTTGCTATTAATTTTAGTTTAAAACAAATTGAGTATTCAATTATTAATGATAAATTATTCCCTATAGTGGTATTTTGATAACTAACATTCCCTTATTAATTAAATTTAATTCCTCGTCTCTTTTTTTCTCTTACTATTTCCCCTAGCCTCTCTCTCTCTCTCTCTCTCTCTCTCTCTCTCACTACAGTATAAGTATTTAGAAAAATCTCAATTTTATGTGATTTTGTTGTAATAATTAATTCCTTTTTTTATAAATTAGTATCTTCTACTCTCTCTCTCTCTCTCTCTCTCTCTCTCTCTCTATAGGTACTAAATTAATTTTTAAGAAAAGGTTAGACATGCTGAAAATCTAGATATGAAGTGCTTAGCTATAATAATTAGACTTACTTGTTATGAATTAGTATGGTTATTTGTTTATGCATATATCGTAGTCTTTATATTTTACTTTCTTATTTTTTAATGGTGGGACAGCCTATTATATTGCCTTTAATCAAATTTTCTTCTTTTTTTTTTGGGATTAAAAATTTGTGACATATATGCTCTTGATATGTTTATCTGTTTGTGCTTACTTTATTTTTTGGTTGATTATGATATTTGTTATTGATTTTAGTTTATTATGTATTAAATAATCATTTGTTTTTAATAAACTCATTGGTATAGTGCCTTTAGGATGTCTGATATTTTTTATATTAATTAAATTTAATTCCCCTTCTCTATTTTTTTCTTCTACTATTCCCATTGTCTTCCTCTCTCTCTCTCTCTCTCTCTCTCGCCCACTTCACAAACTCTCTCTCTCCCCTCTCTCTCTCTCTCCCTAGTATTTTATTAACTAAATAGAAAATGTTAGACATACAAAAAAATCTCAATCTTATATGATTTGACTTAGTAATTAATTACTTTCTTACAAATTAGTGTGCTTATTTGTTTTGTTTGTGTTGTACATATAATCTTTATCTTTTACTTTCTTTTTTTTGGATAATAAGATAATCAAATATGTTGTCTTTAATCACTTATTTTTTGATTGTATGCTTTAGTTATCTATGTGCTTGGTATGTGTAATTGTTTTTGATATAGTCCTTGCATATTAAGTATTTTTTTGTAAATTGAATTTTTAAATATTTTTTGTTTGGTTATGATGCTACAAAATTATATCATATGGTTATTTTCTATATGTTTTAATATTTCCTTATTAATTGAATTTGAATCTCTCTCTCTATCTCCCCTACTCTTCCCCTCTCGCTCCTTTGTAACTTCCTCTCGCTCTCTCCCATATCCTTCTTTCTCTCTCTGTCTCTCTACCCCCTTTCTCGCTGTTTTTCTTTCTTCCTCTCTATGTCTCAATCTCTTCCCGAGTATTAAATTAATTTATAAGTAAATATTAAACATGTATATAATCTCGATCCGATGTAATTTTGCCGTAATAATTATATACTTTCTTATAAATACTCTGTTTGTCTGTGTTTTGTTCATATTGTATCTATCTTTTATATTCTCACGTTTTAATGATGGGATAGCCAATTATATTGTGTTTAATCTATTACTTCTGAATTAAAACTAAAATTATATATATATGCCTGCTATATCTTATTTTTTCTGATATAGTCCTTGCATATTCAATTTTCTAATGCTAACTTAATTTTCAAACATTGTTTAATAGGGCATGATGTTTGTTATTAATTTTAATTTAATATGAACTTAATTATCATTTGTTGTTACTAAATTATATTGTATGGTGATTTCTAGATGGCTGATATTTTCTTTTTTAACAAAATTTAATTCTCACTATCTATTATTCTACATCTTTCTTTGTCCTTATATTATTCCTCTCGCTTTTTCTGTCTCTCTTTCTCCACCCCTCTCTCACTATCTCTATTTCTTGTTCCCAAGTATTAGATAAATTTATATGAAAATGTTAGTCGTGCAGATTATCTTGATATGATGTAATATAGACATAATAATTAATTACTTTCTTATGAATTAGTATGCTTAATTGTTTGTGTTTTTCATATATTCTCTATCTTTTACTTTTTCGTTTTTTTTTATGATGGGATAGTCTATTATGTGGTTTTTAATTTAATTTTTTTGGATTAAATACTTATATCATATATGTGCTTGCTATGTTGTTGGCTTTGTTTTTCCCCCTGAAATGGTCCACATATATTATGCTCTCTCATATTTAATGAATCCTAAAACATTGTTTG
>JXTC01000741.1:18801-40560 GCA_002914845.1 Trema orientale
TTTATTAATTAATTAATTTATTTTGAAATAGGTCTTGCATGTTAAGTTTTCTAGAGTTTATTGAAACTTAAATATTGTTTGGTTGATTCTAATGTTTGTTGTTAATTTTAATGTAAAATACTTTTTACTACTAGATTTTATTGTATGGTGATTTTATATTTGTCCAGTATTTCAATATTAATTGAATTTAATTCCCTCTCTCTATAGAATGATTAATTATTTGTTACTGCTAGATTTTATCGTATATTAATTTTCTATTTGTCTAATATTTCCATAATAATTGAATTTAATTCTCTCTCTCTCTCTCTCTCTCTCTCTCTCTCTCTCTCTCTCTAAGGATTGAATCAATTCATAAGAAAAAATTGGAAACATTTAGAATCTTGATCTATTGTTATTTGCCTGTAATAATTATTTACTTTTCATATAAGTTAGTATGCTTATTTGTTTGTATTTATCCATATAGTCTCTATCTTATGCATTCTTGTTTCTTGACAATGAGATATTCTATTATAATGTCTCTAATCAGTTATTTTTACACGCCAAGATGCTACAATTTTGATTATGATGTTATAACATTATTTTAGGATTTATGTTCTGGATGTTTTCAAACATATAAAATAGATTTTATATGAACAATGATAGCATGTATTGATATATAAAATGAATATTGATGCGTGAATAATAAATAAAAAAGCTAAGAGGAGGCATGCGGTTACAACAAGGTCAAGTATGTGATATTTTACTATAAGCACGAAGAAAGTTTTCTAAGGATTTAAGGTAAGTACAATCTTACCTACGACATGGATAGTTTTAAAAGTATGTTCTGTATTCATTAAGAATATTTGAGATGACTAAATGTGATATTTTTCCTATACAAGATATGTTTGTTTAGCTTGTATATGTGCCTATGAAAATACATGTCTCCTATGATATTAAGATGAGATAAATTTACTTTACAATAATGTTCATAACTTGATAAATATATTTCAATTAAAGAAGTATCAAGATTATAAAATATAATATCTCAAAAAAAAAAAGATTATGAAATATAATATTTTGCTTTGAAAGATGTTACAACATTTATATTAAAGAGGAGACTAAGAAAAAGATAAGAATATAAATGTGTCGTACCAACCTTCGCTAGGTAAGGATTCCCAAGAGAAGATAAAACTGGCCTCTACTAAGAGAGGATTTCTGAGAAAAATATGTTTAAGTTTATGACCATTGTTATTTCAGTAGAGCCGCTCCTGTAAGTTCACACTTGGTATGTACATTAGGGCCCAAAAGAAAGATAAAAGAATTTATAATAACATATGGGAAAAAAGATTTCTTCATAAAATGTAAATTGAAATATGTCATAAAGAAGCAAAATTGGACTTTCATAAAATGTTATTTGTATGAAATATTTTATGAAATTTAAATTGTACTTACTGAGTAAAAGCTCACGTAGTGTAAATGTCCACGCTGTAAGTACCAAAGGTAAGAAACCATTGTTTTGACTAATGAGTTGACTGGAACTGAGGCAGGGATGGATGCGAGGCATGAGCTCTGGGATACCACCATTATAATTAATTCTACAAATGTTTCCTTCTCTTTAAACGAAACAAATTTACTTAAATATGTAAGATTAAGTTATATATTTTCTTAAGCTAATAACGAGACAATATATTTAAATATAAAATCTTAATTTGGAGTTTGATTATGCCTCTAAAATTGAGTACTCATTTTGTAATATAAGATTTGACCAATTTTATTTAAATATCCCTCTATGGAATATTATATATGGTTTTGAAGTATGTTCTCAATAATTAAAGGTTTTTAAATAAATATTTTTCAGTAGCTAATGTTTTGATTTGAATAAACGTAACACTAAATGGGCTTTGTTAAAAAGGCCTAAACCTGTCTAAGGAAAGCTTGGGAATCCTACTAAAATAACAATGGTCATAAACTTAATATATTTTCCTTGCGAATCCTCACTTAGTGGAGGCCGGTCTTATCTTTCCTCGGGAATTCTCACCTAGCGGAAGTTGGTATGATACCTTTATATTCTTATCCTTTTCTTAGTCTCCTCTCTAACATAAATGGTTGTACCATATTTCAAACCCAAGTTTTATATTTTATAATCTTGATAATTCCTATAATTGAAATATATTTATTAAGTTATGAATAATATTATAAAATAAATTTATCTCATCTTAATATCATAGGAGATATGTATTTTCATAGGCATATATATAAGCCAAAAAAACATCTCTTGTATGGGCAAAATATCACATTTAATCATCTAAAATATTCTTAATCAAAACAGAATATACTTTTAAAACTATCCATACCATAGGTAAGATTGTATTTACCTTAAGTCCTTAGAAACTTTTCTTCGTGCTTGCAGTAAAATTGCATACACTTAACCTTATTGTAACCATGTGCCTCTTCTTATCCTTTTTGTTTATTATTCATGTGTCAATATTCATTTAATATATCAACACATGCTACCATTACCTATGTGAAACATATTTTATGTGTTTGAAAATATTTACAACATAAATCCTAAAATAATGTTTTAACATTATAATCAAAATTATAGCATTTTGGTGCGTAATGGATACTTAAGGAATTTCAGATTTTAGTACATAATTCTATTCATTTTGAAAATTTACATGAATCCTTATGAAATAAAAATAAATCTAAAGGTTATTATTTAGAATTTATAAACATTATTTATCACCATTTTATTTTGTAATTTCCAATTTAGAATTTGTAATATAATAAAATTTTTAAAACTATGACCAAATAAGAATAATTGAATTTTCAGGAATGTTTTAAATATCAAACAAATTCAAAATTTTAAAAATATATCATTAACATATTATAACTTATGTACAAAATTTGGAAACTCCAAAATAGACCATGTCATAGCACTTTAATTACTTAAAATTATACCGTAGAATTTATTTCAGTATTTTGAAATATTGAAACATTGTGTATTTCGAAAATCATAATTAATTTTATGCATATCCAAAAATCTTGAAACTTTCTTGAAATGATCCTAACATATATATGAATATGCATTTAAAATTTCAACCCAAAAAAAAATGTTTGCCCTTTGAAATTATAGAACAAAATATATAAAATCTATTTTATAGCTTTTCTTGGGTAACGACCAACTTGTGTTGAAAGATTTTTGTAAAGTTATAGGAGTAGAGTATAAAAATAAAACTTTCCAGAAATAAAGTGCACATATAGAAAGACTTCTTATAAAAATTTCAGATCTTAATAAGGTTTCTAACTCTATATATCATAGATTGAATTTGGACCTAAGTGCAACAAAGCATACAAATCTTAAAAGATTAAGAAGTCTAAGAAATAATTTTTTTTTCTTGAAACTTGAAGAACTCTAAGATGAAATTCTTGAAATCACAATGGATGGATAGAAACTTTGAAAGAGAGAGATATGGAGGAAAACAAATAAAAGAACTTGATTGTGTTTACAAAAGAGTGCCCTATTTATAGGCTAATTATGTACATAAAATATGATTAAAAATTAATTCAAAAAAAATATTAATAATAATCACTATTTACCTTTTTTAATTTGTTATCTTTTGATCATGCAATTAAATTAATTTTATTAACCTAACTACGCTCATCCACTTACAAAAATAATACAATATCTTATCACATTTGTATTTAAGATCCATAAAATCTATATAATGCATATACCATTTAAATAATTAATGCATGATTACATAATTTATCTAATTTTTGTTTTTTTTCTAATGTAATTAATAAATTTCTTTTATTTTAATGGTGATAATATATAGATAATATATATTAATGGTCATTTACATCATTTTTCATTCTTATAAGTAAATTGATGAATATACATGCATATGATTAAAATATGTTAATACCAAGACTGAATAGACCAGTAGAGCCAATGAGTATTGTCCAAGCCACTCCTAGCTCAGAAAATTCACTTGAGGAAATGAACAATGCTCTCACTATCAACATGCTAAAATTTGAACAAGAGTCAAGGTCTAATTTTCAATCTCTACAAGATCGGTGCAATGAGTTGTCCACCACAGTGCAAGAGTAACAAGCTAGACATTCACCTCCTCCATTTGTGATGCCACTACAGCAAAGTATTAACTCATACTTTATATCATCAATCATGCACTCATATTTTAAAGTTAACAAATATATGATTAAGAACTATTAATCTGCTTAAGTATGTAGCAAGCTAAATTGAAAGGATCACAAGACATTCAAAATGGATTATGGAAAAGAGCTTGAAGACAAAGTTCAAAAATACAAGACCTAGACTAGCAAAGGTCATATACATAGTTCTTGTACTTAAATATTTGTTTACATATAATATGATCTTAATGACTCAAATATGAAATTTATTTTACACAAGCTTCTAAATTGATTTTTGAATTTCTATAGTCTCCATATTACATATAAAATCAATTTATGAAGTTACATTTTGAAAATAATCGAAAAAGACTTGAAATAAAAATAAAAAAATTGCTCTCGGGTATTTTCGGCAAACCGATTCTCATTTTCATTCTACCGATTCTCTGTCCAATTTTTGACAGATTTTCAAATTCGACCGTTAAAATCGCACTTTCAGCAGCTAGTTTTTTCGATCGACCGAAAGTACATTTTCGGTCTATTGAAAATGACGGATTGTCTATCAAACGGTCTAAAATGGCTAGTTTTCATTCAAGTCTATAAATAGAAGCTTTTTTAACACTAGAAATAACTTTTTGAATATTCCTATATTGCTTTAATCATACTTTCAAGTTGTTCAAATTATCTGTTGTGATTCAAACTTTCAAATCCACTGTTCCACAAAAATCAATTGAGCTAAACTAGTTCATATCTTGTGTTTACATCTATTCTCTCTAGGCCGACCTTGTATTAATCATTTTCATTAGAGAGAATTTAGTTGAGTATATCAACAAACAAAAATAAAATTACATTTGTGAGGTGAAGTTGACACCAGATTCATAAATAACCCGGTTTAGATGAGATTGGCACCGGAGTCTAAACAGTCCGAGTTAGGGGTGATAGAACTGGATTCAAAACTATTGTAAAGGTGTGAGTATGCCTAAGGAGAAATCACTCGTTGTGTAGAAGGGACGGTCAAGCCCATTCTCTTGATCCGATAGTAGAAAGCTCGAAGTGGGTTGCCAAGAGCGGAAAGACGTAGACAAACCTTCGTGTTTGTTGAACTTCGTAAAAATAGTGTTTGCACTTTTCTATCTCTATCTCTTTAATTTATTTATCTTGAGCTTGTAAATGCTATTTAGCTATTTTTACGTGTTATTGCTTTTACTTGTATAATTTACTTGTTTATTAAGAAAAGTTTATAAAAGTTTCTAAAGCCAATTCCCCCCCCTCTTGGGTTAGCTAATCTTGGGCTAACAATTGGTATCAGTGCTTGGTGCTCAAATTTTAAAACTTTACAGTTTTTGAGATGACTAGCCCAAACAACTTTTCTTTTTAATATGAGGGGTTGTCTCCATCCAAACCACATTTTTTCAATGGAAGTAATTTTAACTATTGGAGAAGTCATATGGATACTTGCCTTAGGTCTATTGTGTAACTACCCGACTTTTTGGACCGTTAACTACTTACATTCTTAGCCTACTTATTTAAAAAGAGAAACTTACATGCTGAAAATTCATGGCAATTTTTTTTAAATACTTTTATTTCCTTTTTTAAGAGGTTGATATTCATAACTAACAATTTATTTAATTTGATACTTTTGAAAACAAGTAAAATGCATCGGGATAGTTAAGTAACCTTTGTTTAAATTTGTTTATAAACTTTTTACTTGGGGTGATTTGAATAATGCGTAACCATAAAGGGCTCCCAGGTGAGGATGGGGGTCACATACTGACTACAGAAGTCCCAAGCTCTCCTAAGACAGTTTAGGTCTTTTTGATAGAACCTCTTGAATTTTACATTTATTCAAATCCAAACATTTTCACTTTTAGACCTTCTCATATTGAAAAAATGTTCGTTTAAACTCCATTCAATCAAAATATATTTTCAAGTTCAATTTAATAAAATCATGCATTATGATTTAAAATGCTGAGTTATAAATATATTTTCAAACAACATTAAGCTTACATAATTAAAATCATTTGTCTCATAATAAGACCATATGCGGAAATAATTTAATAGCAATATTCTATTATCCGTGCCCCGCATTCATCCCCGCCTCGATTCCAGCTAATCCATCAATCAAATCGAAGATTTCTTTCCTTTGGTACCTACAGTATGGATACTCATAAAACGTGAGCTTTCGCTCAGCAAGTACAATATAATTCTCACAAAATATTTTATTTATAAATAAATAATCTTTTATGAAAGTCTGATTATGCTATTTTATAAAATCATTACTTTATGCTTTATTATAAGATATTAAATCATTATTTTATCTAATTCTTTATCACATAGCCTTTTATCTTTCTTATGGGCCCTAGTGTACGTACTGAGTGCGCACTACTGAATGGGGAACCAGGGGAGCGACCTTACTGAAAACACTCACGGTCATAAACTTAACATAGTTTTCTTGAGGAATCTTCACCTAGTGGAGGTCGGTTTTATCTTCCCTCAGATATTCCTCACCTAGTGGAGGTTGGTACGACACCTTTAAATTCTTATCTTATTTAGTCTTCTCTTAACTTGAGTAGGTACACTTCAAAAATATGTCCAAACCTTATATCTTGTTATCTTAGCATTTCCTTTGTAGAAGTACATTTATAGTCTGTTAACATAATAATATTGTAAAGTAAACGTACATCATTTTAATAATATAAGAAATGCATCTTTATAAGCATATTTCACATGATACATAAGCCACACTATAACAAGGTATAAGTAAGTCAACACATATAATAATCTCGTACAGATCATATCACAAACAAAAAATAGTTCTAAACCATCCATGCCGTAGATGAGATTATACTTACCTTGTAATGTGATTGTCCTAGTTCCAATCGTTAATTACGTATGTCTAGGTTAGAGTTTTGCCCTGACATATGCATACTCTAATTGTTAGAGTGATTTTAAAGTGGACTTATATATATATATATATATTTTTAAACTTCCCAATTTCTTAGTAGGTTTAAGACCACTAAAACTCAGTCTTGATTAAACATAAAGCTTTATATTTGAGAAATAATGTTGTGTTATATTCTTTGACTAATTTATACTTTCAACTCATATAGTTGGGATTTAATTTTCCTTAACCCTTATTATGGTGATTTTTTTTTCTTGTCTATCAAAACTTTGGTTGTAGATTTGATTAATATCATCCTAAATTGGTTAAGTTTCTTTAGTAATTTTGCTCTTTAATAATTACTTTGAATTATTCTTGATTAATTACTTTATTCGTAATTATGGGTCTTAATATGATAAGTGGACCAAACATATTAATGGCTACACAAATTTTAAATTTAAAATCATACTTGGGGTTAGATATTATTAGGCATTTTTCCCGCTTCATAGGCCCATAACTAAACTTGGGCTAAATATAATGAGGGGCATGCATATTTTATTTCCTATTATTGATTTCATATCTTAAACTTATGTAAATCTTTTCTTATCCCAATTAGAGATCTAAAATAAAGTTTTATATTTATTCTTGTACCAAATCCCCAACCCCAAAATTTCAAGTTTCATAATTTATGTGTTTGCCCATTATCTTAAGATTTCTAACATTTATGCCCTCCAAGAGTAAATCTTAAGTTATAGATTATCTTTTTGTTAAATATTCTTCCTTTGTTTACTTTTACACTTTAGTATAGTTTTAAAACTACCTAAAATAACTTTCTCACAGGTTTGACCCATATTTTGTCAAAATTACACTTTTGACCCAGAATACTCAAAATTTTGACATTTAGTCCCTTCAGCTTTTGAGCAAACATTCTTAATTTTTGGAAAGTATTTTTAATGGGTAAAAATTTGTTCTTAAGGATCTAAGTCTAAATCATTAAGCTTGGTTCATTTTCATGCATATTTTATTTAAGGATCTTTCAACTAAAAAATCTTCCACTTTTGAGTTTAGTCATTTTGATTTTATTTTACTATTATTATTGTTATTATTTTAGTATTTCTTATCATGAAGTATTCATATTTAGAGGCCTAAGAACTCAACAAATTAAGCCTTGACATCAAAATAAATTACATAGCATCTAAAATAAATCAAATATTTTAGTATCTATTTATTTCTTTGTAAAATTCTATTTAAACATACAATAAGCAAGGTTAGGGAATATTTACCTTCCAAGCTTGTATCTTCTTTCTTGGAGTGTTTGGAAACTTTTTCAAGTATCAGTATTTTATTAGAAGTCCAAATACTAAAATTAGACTTTTTATAATTTTAGTGCTAAAAATCTTAATAAACTTAACTGTGTTCATGCAACCTACCTTCCAAGATCTTTCTTTCTTTTCCCTTGCATCTCCACCATAAAACTAGGTGCTCTCTTTTCTTGATTGCAATTCTTAATTTCTAGAGTCTTTGTAGGAAAAGCAAGGAAGATGGGTAATATATTATAGCTCTTATGGGTTTAGAAGAAATTGAAGTAGAAAGAGTTTTTTTTTTTTTTTTNNNAAAGTTAAGTATGAATTTCTAACTGCCAAATGAAGGGTCTATTTATAGGCAATCCATAGGATGTATCCAATAATATACCACTTTCATATTCTATTTAATAATCCAAGTATCGTTATTACTAATTTTGTCTAGACATCTTCTTTTCCTACTCCACTACATTATCTTTTACTTTATTTTTCACTCATCTACTACTTTTGTCTCTAATCTTTCCTTTTTTTCAATTATTTGGAATCCAATACCACTAACTCCTAATGAAATCTCTACTATATTATTCTTTTTCTTACCTTTTGAATTATTTTAAAGATAAAAGCTACCAATTAGTTTTGTCTATATCTTTCTCTTTGAATTATGGCCACTAATTTCCAAAGAAAATCTCTATTATTATTTTTCTTTTCCTACCTTTTGAATTATTTTAGCGACAAAGGCTATCAATTAGTTTTGTCTATATTTTCTTTTTTTAGAATTACCCACTAACTTTATTCTTTTTTTTTTTTTTACCTTTTCTATTCCACTAATTTAAAGTTATCACCTCCTTAAGATAAAACTTCAGTAGACTTCATTTTTTTCTACAACTCATTTTCCACCCTTAGAGTGATTTTTCTACTTGGTTCTTTCTATACTTAAATTCTAGCCATTCAATTTATGTCAAGGTACTATTTTGGTGCAACTATTAACTTTGGGTTATAAGATGTAACAATTTCTAATGTAACATAAATACGTCACATTCTTATTTAAGTCATATTGATGTATATAATGTTTTGTTTGTAGAATTAATTTATTATTAAGGAAAATCAACTTACAATTTCTAAGTTAAAGCAAGGAATAACCATAGTTTTCACACATAATAAAATTTAACGTTATAATCATACTACACACATAATTTCAAGTATTGTGAAAATAAACTTATTAAAATTCGATATTAAGTCTATTAATAATAATTCTACTAAGCTTGTAAGTCTAGGAATTCCTAGGGGTTTACATAGAGACCACCTTGCTCATCATGTTGGTAAGACAATAACTTATTTTTTGAATTATTCATTACTAATTTTCATAGTTAATCTCCATCTATATCACCTTGCAGATGTTGGTGCACTAACACTAGATGTCCAACTAGCAAGATACATACAAACATCAAATGGTCCAACTTTAATTCAAGAAATAACTTTGATTAACCAGGAGGATGTGAGGACCTTATGAAGAATCACTGGAATAATAAACATCTTGCTTTCTATGTTAGTTTAATAACCAAAACTGTTCCGCCTAAAAGGAACATTACTAGCCTATTCGATTATGTTAACAGTAGCCTCAACTTCGTAAACTCGAACTAACATACGATTTGATCTACACTTATAAGTCAGCTATCAATTATTTAAGCAAAAAAGTCAGCTATCAATTATACTCTATAGAATAAATGTTCAGCTTTTGCTTCAAACTCTGTTTCATGGATCCTTGACACATGTTTTTGTTTTACAGGGAATTAACGATTTCCACTCATTGCTCATAATGTTTTACTGGTATCCGTGATATTGTTTTTTCTTTTTCTTCTAATTCACAGTTTGGTGACACCTTAAAGTATTAAAGTGTAAACAGATTTATATATATATATACAGAACATTGTCACGTGTAAAACACGTTACTATTTTACTAGTATTTATACATGTAAGAGATAGAATGTAAGTTATTTGAAGCCTGTACTTGAGCTTTTTTATTTAGAAGGTTAGACTTTGACCAAGTTTAATAGTCTTTTGCTCCAACCTGGTGCTTATAGTAAACATATTATATCCAGCATTTAACTATCTTTTATTTTTTATTTTTTTTATTTGATTAGTAGAAATTGTTGTATGAAGTTCTCAAGCTATATGATGTGCATAAATCAAATAGAAGCCAAGCCGACATATAAGATTCTTCCGCAGGTTAGACTTTCCAAAAATTTGATCAGTATCATTATGTTACCACTGAAATCGATTAAACTATTAATAACTTCATTTGTTTGATTTTTTCATATGGCCTCACTAAATTGATCTTATTCCTTAGCCATGATCTACCTGTTATATATACTAAACTTGAAAGCTAATAATATTTTTGAATCAATATTAATTATTTGTCAAATTATGGCTGGCATAAATTCATGTGAGAAGAATTTCCTTCCAGCTACGTCTATAATATACATGACATGTTCCAATTAGTTACGTGCTGTAAATTTGGTATAGACTTGTGCAAGCACTGACTACTAGCTTTATAACACTAGAAAAATGTTAATAGACTCGGTTTCTTCAATATAGAGATTTAAAATAATAATAATACACATAAAACATAAATTCAACTTGAAAACTTTAGAGCTTTCTAAAACTATGGACTTCCTCGTTATAACAAGAAACGGTAATACTAACTTTACTTAGAAGATCATAAAATTTTTTAAAAAAAAAACCATTAGTATAGGTCAAAATACATGTTTATGGTCTATTTAATAAAAGGAATTATTGATCTAATCTATATAGTAATTGGTCTATTTAATAAAAGGAATTATTGATCTAATCTATATAGTAATTAGTTCACCTAGTCAGGTTAAAATGGTAAAATATATAAACTATATAAATTTTATGAAGACTATCGTGTAATACAAGTCACTAGGTCTACTAACCTTACCAAAGTCACTTTCAACTTATGATTTCGCATACTACTAGACTCTAAATATAACCTTAGCCAACAAACAATCCAAGAATAATAACTACACTTAATTTAACTCTAAATTTAGTATCATTAACGATAGATATCAACCACTTTGAATAATAGTAATAATAGAAAGGAAAACATCAATATAAACTCTAAAATTTTCACGACTATTAGCTTCTATTCTCACATAAAATCAAACCCTTTAGAAAATAGGAGGATGAATAGTTAAACTCATAATATAAGTCATAATATATACCCATATCTTACATCTAAATATATTTAATCCTTCAAGGAAATGACTTACCTTTATCGTAACCAGTAATTGCCACCAAAAGCGTGGCCTTTGAAATTGTGAATAAAGAAAGGAATAAAGAAAGTGGGCAAGAGGGTGAGTCGGTTAGGCTAGGACAACTTTGAAGATATAGATAACGAGGTGCTAATATTTATCTTATAGAGTCTAAGTCAGTTTGCAAAGGTGGCAGACAATAAAAATTATTAGAGTTAAATGATAAAATGTGGACACCTTTATCTATATGTATATTTAATAGACCCTACAATTAGATTTCTGATTTCAAATGATTAATGTACTAAAATTAGATGCTTTTCAAGTGAATAAAATCTAAAAATAATCTATAAGCCAATTCTCACATATACATATCAACAGAATTATTTAGAACAATATAGAAGCACATTTGAAATCTAGTTTGAGCTTTTGCTGAAGCTCTTATCTTTTACATCCACCAAACTAAGTCCTAAGGCTCAAAAATTGATTCTAGGACTCAACAGGACCTGGAGGTACCCTTATTTAAGTGGCATTAAGTGGAGAATTGAAATTAGAAAACAAGACCTAGGAAGAAGAACTAGTAGACTTACATTGACTAGTTTGGATCTGTCTTGCTTTTTAGAGCTCCAACTTGAATTCTACCACTTGGAAACTCTTGGATATGACTAAGAAGAGTTAAGAGAAGACATAAAAGAAGTTGGAGAGTGACACTTAATGGCTAAGAAATTATATAACTTAAATTCTGATGAGTATTTTTTGTATTTTACACTATTACTTTCCATGTATCTAGCTTTAAAGCATCCTTAGTGTACTCACCACATTATTGGTCATTCCCATACACCTAAGTGTAGACAAAATTGGTGAATTCTAGCTTGAAAAATGAAAACTAGTTATACTTTGATTCATAATTCTATGTGACAAGTCATATTGTAATCTAGTGGAACCTTGCTTCATAACCAATCATTAAACATAAAACAAAAAGTCAATTAGACTCAATCAATAATGAAAACATAGTATTAGTACTCAATTATTAGAATACACAAAAATGATATTACGCGATTAAGTTGAATCTAAGCTAGCTTAGTGCAGGAAAACACAAATCAGTACCGTGAATGCCACTTTGTCCTTACCTGGAACCGACAAGAAAAATGCTATAAATGAGTCCTAGATATTGAATTAAATCTATTTGACGTATTAAATATACAGTGAATTCGGCTTTGAAAAGTATGAAAAATGCATTTTACCGAAAAATTACCATTTGGCCAAGTTATCTGTAAATATGATTTTAATGCATATGCACATAGTATTACATTCATAAATATATTCTTTGTTCTTTTAGCATACCGAGCTCTTTTTCTCTCTGAGGGTATTGAGTCTTTACATTGCATCGAGATACTTTGACAATCATTAATATAATAACATAGGTATAAAAGCACATAACATTATAAGGAATGAGCATATTGCTATAAAATTAATTTCAATGACTTTTAGATGCCTAATATGCAACAAAAATATATTTTTATTAGCTTAGTATGCATGTGAGAATCTTGGGCACCATATTAAATTACAATATATATTTTATGCCTTCATCTAGGAACCCTAATCAACATTAATAGAAACCCTTTAACATACATATGTTCTTTAAATCTTTATCTTGTCTTCAAAAGATAAAACTACCACCAACCCACTGTCTCAAGAATCATTAAAAAAAGAAGAGTTTTATTGGGATTGGATTCATCTTCCATCACCATCCACAATAATCTGGCCAAAAGAGGAAAAAAAAAGTGAAAGTACAAATTTACCCCATTCTAGAAGGGAAAAAAAACTTACTTTCATTTAAACTCATGAAGGAAAAAACATAAAAGAGCAAAAATATATATGGACTTGAGACTTGAGATACTGTGTCACAGAGGATCTGTCATCTGAAAAGAGAGAATGAAAGTACCAAAAACATTTCATATTAAATATGTTATGATGAAAAAAAATGGAAAAAATTCAAAAATTTAAGGGTAAAATAGGAAAACAAACAAGTTTTTTTGGTTAGAAGCCCCTTTTTTCACACAAAAAGACAAAATATAGGATATGTCCGGAATTATTTAAAAAGTCTGATGAAGAGTTGCTTATTATCCTTTATATATATACTACTATAGAAACACCAATCATAGTGCTAGTGCATGTATTAGTTTGGCACCTTATGATCTTGTCGGGTTGTTATGAACAATATTTTACTTTGTATTTCTGTTGTGAATTTAGTCTTGTGTATGTTTGGGTCATTCTATGTAATCATGCTCCAAGACTAATTTGACAATACAGTCAACTAAAGCAGCTGAAATTCTCAAGCTTTTCACCAAACTAGTTTCAATGGTTTAGGTGTTATGTCTAGTGGTCAGCATGTTTAGACATTCGAGCATTTCATATATGTATCTGTTTAGCATGCTTTTATGCTTTATTTGTTACATCAGTATCTCAACTTGAATTGTCAAGATGCCACCTTTAAGTTTAACCTTTTCAAGCAAAGTTTGACTTTGTATATCTTAACTGTGTGACTGATTGTTTTGTCAAGATGCCACTTTTAAATCTGAGTTCGATTGGTATTTGTGTGTCAGGTCAGCATGTCAGATTGTTTTGTCAAGATACCACCTTTAGATCTGAGTTTATGTGGTACATTTGGGTCATTGCATGTTTAGACATTAAGATGACAACTGTCATTTTTAACTGAGTCAGTTTATATTTTCTTACATATATAGGAAGCTTCTTTTCGGATTGTTCACGCCCTTTGAGCATTACATTCAGAGATATTTTGAGAGGCTTTCTTGTTTTGAGAGCAAGTTTCTTTTCCTTAGAGTTTTGTGTCATTTAACTCTAAGTTTTCCATTGTCCATAGAGTTCACCATTGAGTCCAGTGAGAAGGTGAAGCTCTAATGTTACTTGAAATCAAGAAGAGTCTTGTGTGTTCTTATCGGAGCTGGGAAGCTCATCAATGGCAGCTGAAGGGAATTCAGCATAATGTTGAAAAAGCATCTTCCATGGAAGAAATCGGAGTTCAAATCGATGACAGACTAGAAGGGAATTCTAGATATCTGTATAAGAACTGTATGTGTACTCTATTCATATTTCTAGTTGATTGATTACTTACTGGACTAAGTCCCGTGGATGTAGACACAACTTGGTTGTGTTGAACCACGATAAAAATATGGTATCTCTTCTATATGTTTATCATATATTTGTTTTAAGTTTTGCAAATCTGGAAATCTAGGAATTGTACTAGAACAGAAGAGTAGTCTAATTTAAAAATTGGTATCAAAGCAGACTACTCTGATTTAAAAATTGGTATCAAAGCAGGCATTACTTATAAATTTCAATGAGATTTTTGAATTTTTAAGTTGTGTTACTCGGTTCTTCGTGTTCTTATGTGCTACTGCTCTTGGCTGTATTTCATGTGTTTTATATTTGGTTGGATTTGAAACTTGTGAGGTTTAGAGTTTGTTTAGTTGAGTTTTGTATGAGTTTAATTCTTTGCCTTCCAAGTGTTTGATCATTTGCCTCTTTGACATTTTTGTATGATCTCGGTTATATTTGTTTTTGCTACTTATTTGGATCTACTTTGAGATTTTGAATTTGTGTTTCTCTACTCTTATGGATTCTCTTTATGAAGATGGGTCTATCATAAGAGCACCCATACTTAATGAAGACAAAATTTCCTCATAGAAAGCCTAAATGAAAATGTTTCTTTAGTTCATTGATGAACAGGTTTGGGCTGCTATTGTTAATGATTGGGAACCTCCTACCGTTATTAGAAATAGGGTTATTGTACTTAAACCACAGAAAGATTGGATAGAAGATAAGTTTATTATTGCTAAGATGAATTCAGAAGGATTAAATGCTATTTTTAGTGTTGTTGATACTCATCATTTTGAATATATTGCATGTACTACTTCTAAGGAGGCTTAGGATATCCTTGAGATTTTATTCGATGAATGTGATATTGTTAAAATTCAATGTAAATGTTGTGACAATCAAGTTAAATATCCAAACATTGAAAATCATTTAGAAGGAAAGAAATTAAACCAAGATGACTTCAATGATCTCAGTGAGGATGCAACTATTATGTTAAGTAGGAAATACTCCAAGTTCCTTAGAAAGAACAAGAATAGAACAGTTCTAGAGAAACAAAATTCCTCAAAATCATCTAGTCTAAAACATCATATTCTATACAAATTCAAATCCTAGAGTTCAATGTAGAGAGTGTGGAGGTTTTGGACACATTCAGGAGGAATGTGCTAACACTATCAAGAGGAAGGCAAATGCTATGAATGCAATCTGGAGTAAAAGTGAAGAGAAAATAGAAGAGAAAAATGAAGACCCAAGTATGACGAGCGACTTTGGTTTATTTGTTGCAAAATCCAAAGTGAAAGATCAATGTTCAGACAATCAATCTAATTGTTCTAACACTGATCTATCAGATGAAAAGCAAGAAGTCATATTTTCAGATGCTGATCAACAAGATGCATACCAAAATATGTACGATCAGTGGTTGAGAATGACCAGCAAAGTCAGGGTCCAAGAAGCAGTGATTTCAACTCTCAAGGAATACAAAGACAGCTATGAAGAAATGCTCACTGATTTGAGAACAAGACTACAAGATTCACAGGATCGGCTTGTCAAAACACAGAAAGAGCTAGATGAGTCTAAGGAAAGAATATAGTATCTCACCAGTGGTTCTGAAAAATTGGATCTGATCCTTAGAGTTGGACAAAAGCCAACTGATAAATTAGGCTTGGGTTACTCTAGTGAACCCTCAGACTCATAGAAAGGGGTACTAAAAATTAATTCTTTTGGGTTTAAAGGAAAACTTAGAATTGAAATAGGTGAGGGTTCAATGCCTCATCCTCTGGTACGTTCTTTCATCCAAGCCTCTCAAGCACATTCATTTATTCCAACTTACTTTTTTTGTATAAAAATTGGTCACATCAGACCAAAATACTTCAAGTTGTTAAAGTAATTAAGAAAAAGGTCAAGGACAACCTTGAATAATAATATGAAAATAGATAAAAAAGAACAAAAGGAAAAAGCAAGTCTGGGTTCCTAAGAAAATCAAATGTTTGGTAGCACACACTTCACTCGTCACTCATAATTCTGAAAATTGGTATTTTGATAGTGGATGCTCAAGGCATATGACTAAGAATAGATCTTTTCTTACTGATTTTCATGAAACTACTAATGGATCTGTTATTTTTTATGATAGCAAAAAGGGTCAGATTCTTAGTTTAGGAAACTTGTGTGTGCAGGAATTTCTTAACTTTTAAAAAGTGCTGCTAGTGGAAGGGCTTAAAGCAAATCTCATTAGCATCAGTCAAATGTCTGATGACCAGCTTTCTATGCAATTCAACTAAAAGAATTTTCTAGTGTTGGACTGCCATGGCAAATGCATTACAAAAGGTGTCAGATCGAGTGACAATTGCTATATGCTGAGCAGTGTCAAAACATGCCTGAGAGTATATCTGACATAAACTAAATTATGGCATCAAAAGCTTGATCATCTCAATTTTAGAGACATGATCAGAGCCACCAAACACCAAGCTGTAAGAGGTGTTCCAGTCCTTCAACCTCCCAAAAATCCCATTGGTGGACTGTGTCAAATAGGGAAGCAGACAAGGAGTCAACACAAGTCAATTCAACACCTTGTGACAAGTAGGTGTTCGAAACTCATGCACATGGATCTCATGGGTCTGGTTCAAACTGAGAGCATAGCTTGAAAGAGGTATATTTATGTGTGTGTTAATGAGTATTCTCGTTTTACATGAGTCGATTTTGTCAGAGAAAAATCAGATACTTTTCAGGTGTTTAAAAATCTTGTCATTAGATTGCAAAAAATAAGAAACAATGCAAAATTCAAAAGGTTGTGAGGATTAGGAGCATTCATGGAAAGGATTTTGAAAATATTTTATATGCCAATTTTTGTAATGACTTGGGTATTTCTCATGAGTTTTCAGCTCCTTAAACACCCGAGCAAAATAAGGTGGTTGAGAGGAAGAACATGATCATTCAGGAGATGGCCAGAGTCATGTTGAACATTGAAAAGCTTCCCAAGAAGCTTTGGGTAGAAGTTGTGAGTATAGCTTATTATCTAAAACCAGATGAAAGCACTGACATAATAGGTGATGGAGGTGATCAATCAGCTGAAGTCTGTAATACTGGACAGGGAGTCTTGATGATAGAAACGCACATCTGAAGGATTCTTTTATCTTGGGAATAATTTGGTTGTATGGCACAGCAACAAGCAAATATTCCAATTCACTCTTCGCAGCTGAGGCAAAGTATGTGGCTACAGGTAACTGTAGTACTCAATCTCTTTTGATAAAACAAATGCGTAGTGATTACGGAATCAAGCTTGACACTGTGACTATTTTTTGTGACAATACAAGTGATATAAACATTTCAAAAAATCATGTTCAGCACTGTAGCACAAAGCATATAGACATCAGACATTATTTTTTATGATTTAGTTGAGCATAAATTGGTGAGCATAAAACATGTCGAAACAGAAAAATAATTCGGTGACTTGTTTACAAAAGCCTTGGATGCCCTAAGATTTGAATCATTATGCAAATCTATTGGAGTTTGCTCCATTTTGTAGAGAGATTTCATCTTGTATTAAGTGATTTAGTCTTATATATTCAGTAAAAGTAAGAAATACTTATTGTGTGTATTGAGTAGTTCAAGTAACTATTAACCAATGATGACTAAATTGTCATATCCTTGATCTACCACTTATGATTTTGCTTGTTGGCTGAAATTCAACTTGTGATTCCCCTTACTTATTGATCTCAGTCACTGTGACTAATATGTTTTAGTTTGTCTAGAATTAGTAGATAGTATGCTCTTGTGACCAGACAGGTTTGACATAGACTTGAGACATGTGTGCACTTAGATCAGAAAGGGCTACCTCTCATCAGGTATGAAAGCTAGCCTTGAGAAATCCTTTAATTTGTAGTGACCCATATGTCTTGGATGATCCACCAAGGGAGACGGCTACCCTCTGGGATATGTGCAGCCACTGATTTGGGTTACTTTAGAATGGTGAGATTCCCTACTTTCAAAAATAAATGAGAAAAATAAAAATCGGGAGAAAGAAAAGAGTGACCTAGTGCAGGAAAGTGTTGGGCTAATTCTAACACACAACCGCAAGTATACGGGTCGCAATAAGTAATATAGAAGTAAGAGAGTGTCGATCCCATGCGGAGTACATGATTCACAAAATGCTAAGTACTAACCAAAACTAGCTTCTAATTTATCCAAACAACAATAATTGATTGTTTTATGCAAGAATCAAAATGTAAAAACAATGTAAAAAGAGAGAATGGAAACCGAAATCAAGCAACCAAATATAGTTCTTAAAGCAATAATAAGAAATCTAGGGATGTAATCTACCCTCTAACTCCTCTAACTACTAGTTTTTCTCATAACACAATTATCCATTTAGAATTAACAATCAAGAATCCTAATGTATTCACAAACTTCTTTCCAAGACATAAGTGAAAATATTTAGACAAGATAATATGTTACTCTTAATATAAATTGACTAGATTCATTAAGTTAGGTAATTCCCATACAAGGTTACACAAGTCACATAGGTATATTCCTGTCCTATGTAAACTCACCCTACACTAGGTGATCTTATATTATTTTTCTATGTTCAAACCTATATTCGCCTTCCCAAGTTCATATAGATTATATAACACAACTCTATTTAATGGCCAAGTAAATAGATGCATTAAACCCAAGATAGAATAATCAACTCAACAATAGATATTAAGAACAATTAAGGAAAATCAAATAGTTTGATTACATTAGAGATTCAATTGCCTCCCTAGAAAATAAGTTTAGCTCATGTTCATACAAGGAGAAACACAACAGGTATAACAAAATAGATACATATTCATGAGCAGGAAATAGAAGATGAAAACAAGAATAAGAGGCAAGAAAAAACTCTTTTGAAGCTTTCCAATCTGATTTCTTGGACTTGAATATCCTTCTTTGATGTTGTTTCTCCCTTAGAACAGCTGCAAGTACCCTTGGCTGTAGGGTTTTCGTCCCCTAGTCATTCCCCTTCTTGAGATAAGTGAAAGAGGAGTTAAATAGAGGAGCTGTCACGAGTGAATTCAGGATTTTCTACAGCCTGTTCTGCACTTTTTGGTACTGCCAAAACTAGCGCCGCAGCACCAAAGCTAGCAAGAAGATGGCGCTACGGTGCCGAATAGTGGCGCTACAACGCCACGAGACTGGGGCTATAGTGCAAACTTTTGGCACCACGGCGCCATGGAATTGGCACTGCAGCCCCATTATTTTGGGGTCGTGGCCTCATGGAAATGGCACTGCAGCCCCGTGATTTTGGGGCTGTGGTGCCAAATTTTTTAGGCTGAAGCCCCAAATTTTAGGGCTACAGCTCTAACTTTTTTACTCTACTACGCCGAGTTATCTCACTTCCAATTGCACTCTAAACGTTCTATCACTGGTCTTTTCTTGTTACGGTGCAAGTTTGTCACCAAAACACCTTGATTTTCCTCTAAATTAACTCCGAAAAACAGCATTCTTCGCTCAACAATCTCTCACCTAAGATATGCATCAAAAACAACAAAATAAGTAAAAAGAGCTCAAAGACGAGTAATTCTTAAGCTCGAAAGTATAATAAAGATAGAAAACCAATGTGTGTAAGAAAAAGCCTAACCACAAAGAGTGGCCATTAAAAAGAGACAAATTAAACCACTAAGCGTGGCATACAACAAGAACCAAATCTGGTAGTTCCACATGCACACATAATGCACATGAGTCTCTTGTCTATGTGTGATCAAGTTGAGTTAACAAGGTCAATGATATCTTCTAATTCTCTTCAAGATAATCATCAAGTCTCACATGTTTGACCTTAATTAGAAGGGATTATCACTTGTTAACTTCTTCCACATACTTGATCATTGTACAAACACTCATTTATATGTTCATCCTCTATATCATGAGTTGAGTGAAAGTCCTTGAATTGAAAAAACACACACACACTACATGTTCTTTGATCTTACTTAATATATCTAGCTAAATTAAATGCAAATGATCTCTCTCTTGTCTTAAAATTGTATGAGTTACCTAAAAACAATTGTCACTAAATTGCTCAAAGTCATGTTCGCCTCACAATTTTGTTATCATGCTCAGAGAATGTTTTGACTGTTGTCTAAATGCTCTGTTTGCTTTGTTTCATAAAATTTGATTGTGTCTATTTTAACAGCTTATCCGCTTAATTTCACAACCATAATTTTTCATTTGTGTTTACTCATTCACATCTTTGTTGTCGTTTCTGAGTATATCACCATAAAAAAAAAAAATTTGAATTGACTATGATTGTTTTAACAGGTTGTCAGCTTGATTTCACAATCACGACTGTCGTTTGTGATTGCTTTTTGGCAATTATCTTGTCATTTTGAATTTTCATATAAAAAAATGAAATAAGGGATTTTTGAATTTTAAAATCCTTAAATTTTCGGGTGGAGCCATATTTATCAGAGATGATTTTTTATTCTTTCCACTTATTCTTTATTCTACTTCTTGTCACTGACTTACACATTTTCCCATAGCTCTTTTCACTTTCTCTTCTCTCCCTCTTATCTTTCTTTGTGCTTTGTTAACCCTCGCCCAAGCTTTACTTGTGGCAAGCTTTTTCTTTTTGTTTGTGTGTAGAAGCTCATGGCTGACTCGAACATTCGTACCACTACGTATTCTCCATAGACATGGCTTAAGTTTCGATGGCATCACCAGTTGTCCCTCTGGTTCTTTCTCTTGCTGAACCTAAAAGTTCCCCTATCATCTATCTATCTAAAGCATCAAAGTCAGTCTCTAAAATGTGAATGGAAGGTTCCTCGTAAAGGAAATCAGCTTGAAAGACTTTGACAAATAAGAAAGGTGAAAACCTTTGTTTAGACACTATTGTAGATGGTTCTGACAACCCCTCTTTGTCAGAGGAAGATAAGGTTTTGCCTAATCCAGACATGCCAATAACAAGCTTAAACAATCAGAGGGAGGAAGTTGTGGAACAAGTTCAAGCTGCTGGTTATGACAAGTTGGAGATAAGAACTGACAAACTTGCCTTTGTGATTACATCTCCTTCAAAGGCTTCTAGCATTGATAAATC
>JXTC01000741.1:40587-53775 GCA_002914845.1 Trema orientale
ACTCATTAATGATTCCATCCTGTTTGAGGACCCAACCACGATGTCTCCATCTTTACAGCTTCTATCTTCACTAAAGAAAAAGTCAGAGGACTCATGTTAAGTGTATTTTACACTTATCTTTACTACACTTTTGAGATTAAGATTTGCTCGACTTTGAACTCTTTTTACTTGTTTTGTTGTGTTTTATGCGTATTTCAGGCGAGACATCATTGAGCAAAGAATATTGTTTTTCAGAGTTAAATTGGAGGTAAATCAAGGCGTTTAGGTGATAAACTTGAACAGTAACGAAAGAAGACCGATGATAGAGCTTTCAGAGTGAAGATCATAAGTTAAATTGGCACCACAACACAGGAGGAGTGGCCAAAAATGTGACGCTGCAGCCCTAATTTCATTGGCCTGCAGCCCCACTTCCACTGCGCCACAGCCCTAAAATTTGGGGCAGCAGTGCTGTTGTTGTGTGGCATCACAGCGCCAAAATTGGCACCGCAGCCTCAACACCGACCATATTGTCATATACAGCCAAGCTACGAAATATTACTCTTTCTTTCACCATATCTTTAGTTTTATAAAAAGATGGGCAAATTTGAACTTTCTAAAACTTTTAGACAAAACTACTGTGAGGCATTACTTGCCGAAAGTCTCTTTACAAAATGTACAACTAAAAAGTTCTTATCAGTTTATCTTGCCATCAGCAATTATATTTACAACACACAAAATATCAAAATACATAGAAAACATCTCCCACTAATCAAGCTCGTCTACATCTGTATGATCATAGCAACAGGAAAACGTACTAGCCAACTAGCAACTCTATACATCAAAAACCTCCTCACCTACATCACAGGAACTAAATGAGCTAATGCTCAGTAAGTAAAGATCATGCATGCTCGCAAATGTGTTTCATACACAAACTTTATTGAAATTCCTATCGTACTCTTTCTTTCATAACTTTTCATTTTGATGCACTTTTCTTAGAAAATGTTTCTTTATAGGGCCCTTGAGTACATTACAAAATCGCGACAGTCGGTAGGCCATGCCCACCTGTGCGGGAAGGAAACACATGGCCAATGTGAACCATACCTTCCCAAGGCAGACCGACTAAGTAATGTACCTAATCTCATAGTACAATGCTCAGTCCCGGCAGTCGGTAAGCCGTGCCCACCTATGCGGAAAGGATGTCTGTGCAAACCATACTTACCCAATGCAGATAGACTAAAAACTGTACTTAAAATATATCTCGTAAAATCAGTACAATGGTACTACTTTAAATCCAATGTGTGGAAAACTTCACTTCTTTGAAAATTATGCTTATTATGATCATGTCATGCTTATGTCTTTCATGAACAAAATAATAGCCATATAAATAACATACAATTGAAATAATACACTTAAGCATGCAAGAAAACACCTTGTATCTACTACTATTCTTGTGATGCAGTTAAAACAAATCTTTACTTACCTTGTGTCCAGCAGAAAAGAAAGTGGAAAGGGTCAGTATCCTCTGTGGCAATGTGTGTGGAAGACCTAATGTCAAATTTATTACTAATATGATCATTACAATGTAAAATGCTTAAGGAAAACAACCACAAGACTAAAATCATAACTATCACAAAATCAAGAAATCTAACTACAAAATGAACTAAAATGTCACCTACTTTCACCAAAACTAGTCTAGTTGGTTCTAAATGATACTATTTGGTTCTAAAAATATTTGGACAGTACCTCCCCTATTTTTAGGACATCCCCACATGATTAAAATCATGGTTTTAAACCTCTAATAACAATCAACAATCCAATTCCCACATATACAACTCAAAGAGGATCATTTAGAGCAACCTAAGTGTACTTAAATTCCTTTCAATTTAAACAAAGTTTTAAAACCAATTCTACACTTATATGTCATCATAACCAGCCACCAAATGAGTGAAATAAATAATAGGATCCATAAAATATACACTCCAAGTTTAGAAAATTAGATTACAATTAGAAAAACATAATCTACCACAAATGAAAATACTTAAATCTATAACTAGCACACTTTAGGGCTTTAAGTCTAACTTTAATCCTCTACTTAAATTCTTTGTTTCTAGCCATAAATAAGGTGTTCTAGGATCTTTATTCGTCAAATAAAAGCTTTGAGTTAAGAGCTAAAGCAATAGAAATAAGTTACTAATTCTAAATTCGACAAAAAGCTCACCTTGACTAGTTTAAACCTTTATTGAAGCTCTTGCCTTCTACTTCCATAAAACTGATATCCAAGGCTTTGAAATTGATCTTAGGACTCAAGAGAACCTAGAAGAATCATTATTTAAGTAGTATCAAATGGAGAATTGAAATAGGAAAACAAAACCTAGGAAGAAGAACTAGTTGAGTTACCTTGACTAGTTTGGATCTATCTTGCTTTCTAGAGCTCCAAATTGAGTTCTACCACTTGGAACCTGTTGGATATGGATAAGGGGAGCTGAGAGAAGTCTAAAAATGGGTGGGAGAGTTTCAGGTCGTGGCTGGAGAGAAAGGATAAGAAAATGACCAAATTGGTCCAAAAGTGATACTTAATGACTAAGAAATGACATAACTTAAGTTCTAAGGGGTATTTTAGGTATTTTGCTCAATACTTTCCATGTGTTAAGCTCTAAAACACTCTTAGCATAGTCACCACGTTGCTGGATAATCCTATGCACCCAAGTCTGGCCAAAGTTGGTGAATCCTAGCTTAGAAAGTGAAATCTAGTCATACTTTGACTTACGATCCTATATGGCCAATCTTATTGTAATTTGGTGGAACCTAGCCCCATAACTAATCATTAAACATAAAATAAGTCAATTAGACTCCAATTAATAATGTAAACAAAGTATCAATGCCTAATTATTAGAATACACAAAGATGACATTACGCGACTAAACTGAATCTAAGCTAGCTTAGTGTAATTAAACATAGTTCAGTATAATGACTGCCACCTCGTGCTTACCTGGAGCCGACAAATAAAATGCTATAAATGAGTCCTAAACATTTAATTAAAGTTATTTGACGTGTTAAACGCACAGTGAATTTAACTCCGAAAAGCGTGAAAAATGCATTTTACCGAAAAACTACTATTTGACCAACTTATCAACAAATATGATTTTAATGCATGTGCATATAGTATTACTATTCACGAATGTATTCTTTGTTCTTCTCACACACCAAGCTCTCTTTTTTTTGAGGGTACTGAGCCTTTACACTGCATAGGAGCACTTCAACAAATATTAGTGCAATAATACATATCGAAAGCATTTAACAATCAGCTTAAGCAATTTACCATGAAATTGACTCTAATTTTATGATATGTCTATTATGCAATATGAACATGTTTATTATTGGCTTATTTATGCACGTGGGAATCTTGGGCATCACACACTGTGGCACCACCATTTGGCGCTGCAACGCCATGGTTCTACTAGCTTTGGCACCGCAGCCCTAATTTTGGCGCCGCAGTACCATAAAGTTGCAGAAAACCCTGATTCTGCTCGTGAGCTTCCTCTATTTAACTCTTGTTTCACTCATCTGAAAAGAAGGGGTAGAGGGGATGAAAACCCTAGCAACCAAGGATTCTTGTAGAAATTCTAAGGGAGAAACAACATCAAGGAAGGAGATTCAAGTCCAAGAAATCATATTAGAAAGCTTCAAAAAGAGTTTTTCTTACCCTTTGCTCTTACCTTTCTCTTTTAATGTCTACGAATGAATATGTATCATTGTTGTTGTATTTGTTTTAATTCATTTTGTATGAACATAAGCTAAACCTATTTTCTAGGGAGGCAATTGAACATCTATTGTAATCCAACTATTTGGTTTTCCTCAAGTATTCTTGATATCTATTGTTGAGTTGATTGTTCTATCTTGAACTTAATGCATCTATTTACTTTGCCACTAAATAGAGTTATGTTGTGAAATCTATAAAAACTTGGGAAGGAGAATATAGGTTTGAACATAGATAGAACAACATAATATCACCTAGTGTGGGATGAGTTTACATAGGATAGGAATATACCTATGTGACTTGTGCAACCTTGTATGAGAATTACCAAACTTAACAAATCTAGTCAATTTATGCTAGGAGTAATATTATCTTGTCTAGATATTTTCATTTATGTCTTGAAAAGGAGTTTGTGAATACATTAGGATTCTTGGTTGTCAATTCTAAATGGATAATTTTTTTATGAGGAAAAGTAGTAGTTGGAGGAGTTCGAGGGAAGATTGCATCCTTAGGTCCCTTATTATTGCTTAAGAACTATCTTGATTGCTTAATTTCGATTTACATTATTGCCTTTTACATTGTATTTACATATTAAGTCTTGCTCAAAACAATCAACTATTATTGTTTGGATAAATTAGAAGCTAGTTTCGGTTAGTACTTAGCATTTATGAATCGTATGTTCCTCTGGGATCAACACTCTCTTACTTCTATATTACTTGTTGCGACCCTTATACTTGCAGTCTGTGTGTTAGAAATAGCCCAACAAGTTTTTAGCACCGTTGTCAAAGAGTAAGGTTATTTACTACTTGTTAATACTAATATCTATTAGTTTCGATTTAATTCAAACTTTTTTTTTTATTGTGGATCTCAGGTGTTCTATTTTACTATATGAGATGCACAAAGTGTGCGGATTTCATACCATTGAATCCTGAGATTGAGTGTACCTTGAGAAAAATTCGAAGACAGAGGAATCAAGGAGCTAACCCTCAAGTAGCTATGGGAGATCAAGACAATGCTAGACGGTTGAGGGACTTTGCAGTTCCTATTATCGTTAGGTTTGGTCCTAGCATTCGGAGGTCAGCTATCAATGCTAGCAACTTTGAATTGAAGCTGGCAATCATTCAGATGGTGCAAGCTATCTGCCAATTTGGTGGCTTACTAAGTGATGATCCTAACCAACACATTATGAATTTTTTGGAGATATGCGGCACATTCAAGTACAATAGAGTTAGCGAGGATGCTATTTGCATGAGGTTGTTCCCTTTCTCCTTGAGGGACAAAGCTAAATGTTGGTTGAATGCTCTACCTTCGGGATCCATCACCACTTGGGATGAATTAGCTCAGAAAATCCTTGCCAAGTTCTTTCCTCCAGCGAAGACTGCTAAGTTGAGGAACGACATCACTTCCTTTGTGCAATTTGACAATGAACCCTTGTATGAGGCTTGGGAGTGCTATAAAGAGTTGATGAGGAAGTGTCTACACCCTGGGATATCGAAATGGCTTCTTATTCAAACATTCTATAATGGGTTGATGGCTCATTTGAGGACCATCATAGACTAGTGCCGGTGGTGCATTGATGGGTAAATCAACTGATGATGCTTATGCTTTATTGGAGGAAATGGTAGCAAACAACTACTAATGGCCCGCCAAGTGTGTCAACCCAAGGAGAGCCACTAGTATCAATGATCTTGAAGTTATTTCATCATTGGCAGCTCAAGTTAATATGTTGACCAAGAACCTAGAGTCAATGACCAAGAAGCTCGATTCTATGGCAATCCATAGAGTTCATGCAATCCAAAGCCCAGCTGGAGCTTGTGAGCAGTGTGGTGACAACCACTTGAGTTCTTATTGCCCTTTGAGTATGGAGTCAGCTCACTTTGTCGGGAACCACAACCAGCATCAACACAACAATCCTTACTCCAACTCTTACAATCCGAGATGGAGAAATCATCCAAATTTCTCTTGGAGTAACCAGAGTCAACAAGGGCAGAATTCTAACACAAGATCAATGCAACATCAAGGATTTCAGAGTCAAGAGCAACCACCACAAGAGAAGAAGCCGTCTATGGAGGAGATACTCATGCAATACATCTTAAAGAATGAAGCCACCCTCCAAAGTCAAGCAGCCACCAAGAGAATCTTGGAGACACAACTTGGCCAATTGGCCAATGCTATTATCAACCGGCCTCAAGTGCCGTTACCTAGCAGTACCGAAGTAAATCCAAGAAATAAGGGTAAGGAGCATTATACTGCCATCACATTGAGAAGCAGAAAAAAGTCAGTGGAAACTGTTGAGAAGCCTACTTCACTATTCAAGCTAGTTGTTGCGGAAGAACAAGCTAAAAGGAATAATGAAAAGAAGTCAAGCGAAGAGGTAAATGCTGATAGTCTCTTAACATCAAAGCCATGTCCTTATAATCTACCACTACCATTTCCTCAACGATTTCTTTTTTGCTTGACCAATGATTCTCCAAGTTCTTAGAAGTATTCAAGCAGCTACATATCAACATTCCCTTTATCGAGGCACTTAAGCAAATGCCAAGCTATGCTAAGTTCATGAAGGAAATCTTTTCCAAGAAAAGGAGATTGGGGCAATATGAGACTATTGCTCTCACAGAGGAGTGTAGTGCCATTCTTTAAAATAAGCTTCCTCCTAAGCTCGAGGATCCGGGTAGCTTCAACATCCCGTGCACTATTGGGGATCATTTCTTTCGTAAGGCTTTATGTGATTTAGGAGCTAGTGTCAATTTAATGTCATTCTCTGTGTTTCGAAAACTTGGTAAGAAAAGGAGATTGGGGGAATATGAGACTATTGCTCTCACAGAGGAGTGTAGTGCCATTCTTTAAAACAAGCTTCCTCCTAAGCTCGAGGATCTGGGTAGCTTCAACATCCCGTGCACTATTGGGGATCATTTCTTCGGTAAGGCTTTATATGATTTAGGAGCTAGTGTCAATTTAATGTCATTCTCTGCATTTCAAAAACTTGGTCTGGGTGAAGCAAGGCCAACTACGGCCATGCTCCAATTTGCAGATCGGTCCATCAAGTATCCACGAGGAATCATTGAGAATGTGCTTGTGAAGGTGGACAAGCTATTCTTTCCAGCTGATTTCATTGTTCTTGACATGAAGGAAGATGAAAATCTTCTAATTATCCTTGGAAAACCGTTCTTAGCAACTGGGAGGACAGTGATTGACATGTACAAAGGAGAGCTTACCATGAGGGTAGAGGATCAAGTCAGATCCTTCAATATGTTCAAAGAGGTGGATTCTCCTAGTGACATCAATGATTGTTATAGAGTGGACTTAGTGAAAGAGAGCATTGAAGACAATTCATTGAAGAAGGCTCCACTGATCAGTCATGAGGCCTCTATCGTTCATCCAGTTGATATAGAGGAAAAGAAGGCTCACGGGAACACCAATGCTATGGAAGACCCACCGCATTCTTCTAAGTCTAATGCTCCAATTAGAGTCACAGAGCCTTCATTCTCCTCCTCCAGTCATCACAAGCCTAACAAGAAGGATGCAAGGAAGTGGAAGACAAAGAAGAAGAAGTATGGTGATCATCACTTTGAACTGGGACCAAAAGGTGTACTTGGCTTATCTTGCTTAAAACCCTTCCCGAGCAAGCTCAAGGCAAGATGGTTGAGGCTATTCAAAGAGACTAATGTGTCTCCATGTGGTGCAACTAGAAGAATCAAGGTGAACATTCAAAAGCTCAAGGATTACCCAGGAGGAGATCTTGATCGAGCTAAATCATCCATTGCCTCGCCCAATCCTCCATAAGAAGGGGCAATGTCAAGCTAGGGATGTTAAACAAACGCTCCTTAGGAGGCAACCTAAGAATGTTAATAAAGAGGAAGGTTGTTTTAAAGTTCTTGATGTATTTGTTTTGAAGACAAGTGTGAAGAGGCTTAATTGTAGAAAAATTGAAGAGTGCTGTCATTTTAGTGCCCTAGGAACTCAATTTGGTGCTCCGGCACCAATCGGGGGTGCCACAAACAAAGACCTGGTGCTCCAGCGCCATAAAGTCATGCCCCGGCACCAAATGTTGCTGATTCCCTAGCTGTTGGCGCCCCAGCACTATAAAACATCGCCCCGGCGCTGAATTTCATGAATTGCCCAAGTGTTGGCATCTTAGAAGGTCAAAAATGGCACCCCGGCACCATTTTGGGGGCACCACAAGCAGAAACTTGGCGCCCCAGTGCCAAAAAATGGCCAAATACACGTTGGAGCCCAGGTTGTGGCGCCCTGGTGCCACCCGACCGGGGGGGAGAAAAAAAAAAAAACTTACCCCTGTTTGGCACTGCCGCTGCCGCCACCGTCAGCTGAAAGTAACCAACTTGGCGACCACCACACCTTAGAGGCCGACTGAGCGGCCTTCGATTAGGTAAGTGCTTGTTCCTCCTTGTTCTCTCATATTTAGTGTATTAGGAACAACGCACATTTTAAGTTTGGGGGGAGTGTCTAGCACTTACCTGCTTTGTTTTCATGAGCATTTTAATTGGTTGAACTTCTAAAATATTTTTCCTTTGTTTTATTTTAGTTTATTCAGTGCCTTTCTTTCTTTCTTAGTATGTCTTTATCTTTTGTTGAGTTGTTTTAGTGTACATTATTTGGAGCTTTTGACAGAGGTTAATTGTCGATGATATGATTGAGAGTATGTGTGAAATAACTCTTTGGAAACATTTAGTATCATGATTATTTGTGTGCTTAAATCTTTGGTAGCTTTGCTTTGTGAACAACTCTTGAACCCATTTTGCATGTAGTTGTGAGCATTTAATCTTGAATCTCTTAGAGTAGTTTTATACTTATGACTTAGAAAAATATTTAGTCTCATGCCATCTAAGAACCTGTTTAATTGTCATTCGAGGCGAAATCCTAAGTAGCATGGAAATCGAAAAAATGATGTAGGCCATTTTGGACCGATTGAGCCTTTCAAGCCAACCTATAAATGTAATACCCTTAATCATCCCCTTTGAGCCAAATTCCTTAGCATTTTCATTTTTGAACCCTAGAGACATCTGACTGATAAAGACATTCCTAAACTGTCTTCCTTCACACTATAGATGCATGGAAGTAAATTATGAACTTGTTGTAAGGTGTGAACGGTTTTTGACGAATAAAAAGGGGAAGTATTTTTAAAGGAAGAAGTTCAGCTACATTAAATTGGTAGTTGTTCAAAAAAAAATAAAAAATAAAAAACTAAGTTTGGGGGAAATTATTGTTCATTCCATCCACCCGTACCTAAGCCTTGCATTACTAGCCCATAAAGACCTATTGATCTTCGATTGAGTGTTATTCTACATTAATGGAGATTGACATGAAAAATAGGCTTATGAGATGGCTTATTCACTTTCATTGAGACAGCTCTAAATGTATGTCCTAAGTGTGCATAAAGCGATCTGAGTTGGTTCAATAGAAGCAGCTATTACACACACACATACTAAGAGTTGACAACAAAGCAAAGCTACTAGCACATTTGAAATTCTAAACTGTTATGATGTTTTAAGTTTCCTTTGAGTTATATACCTTTTAGAAAGTATTGAGACAACATTAACCTCGTTCAAAAGCTTAGTTTGTGTGTCTTGAATTTTGCTTTTGTACTGTTTTAGTTATTTCTGCTTGTTCATTTGTTGTTTTAGCTCGAGAACGAGCTTTAGCTAAAGTTTGGGGGAATTTGTTAAGTGTATTTTACACTTATCTTTACTACCATTTTGAGCCTAAGATTTGTTCGTCTTTGAGCTCTTTTTACTTGTTTTGTTATTTTTGATGCATATTTCAAGCGAAACATCATTGAGCAAAGAATATTATTTTCTGGAGTTAAATTGAGGGTAAATCAAGGCATTTAAGTGATAAACTCGAACAATAACAAGAGAAGACCGGTGATAGAGCATTCAGAGTGAAGATCATAAGTCAAATCGGCACCACAACACAGGACGAGTGGCACTGCAGCCCTAAATTTTGAGACTGCAGCCCCAAAAACATGGCGCCGCAGCCCCAAAACCATGGAGCTGCAGCGCCAAAAATGTGAGGCCGCGGCCCCAGTTTCATGGCACTGCAGCCCCACTTCCTTGGCACCACGGCCCAAAAATTTGGGGCTACAGTGCCGTTATTATGGCGCCGCGACGCCAATTTTGGCGCTGTAGCCTAAACACCATGGCACCGCAGTGCCACCATTTGGCGTTGTAGCACCATGGTTCTGCTAGCTTTGGCACTGCATTACCATAAAGTTGCAGAAAACCCAGACTTCATTTGTGAGCTTCCTCTATTTAACTCTTGTTTCACTCATTTGAAAAGAGGGGGGCAGAGAGGACAAAAACCCTAGCGGGCAAAGGGTTCTTGCAGCAATTCTAAGGGAGAAACAACATCAAGGAAGGAGATTCAAGTCCAAGAAATTAGATTGGAGAGCTTCAAAAAGAGTTTTTCTTACCTTTTGCTCTTGCCTTTCTTTTTTAATTTCGTGCAAATGAATATGTATCATTGTTGTTGTATTTGTTTTGATTTATTTTGTATGAATATGAGCTAAACTTATTTTCTATGGAGGTAATTGAACCTCTAATATAATCCAATTATTTGGTTTTCCTCAATTATTCTTGATATCTATTGTTGAGTTGATTGTTCTATCTTGAACTTAATGTATCTAATTACTTGGCTACTAAATAGAGTTGTGTTGTGAAATCTATATAAACTTGGGAAGGAGAATATAGATTTGGACATAGAGAGAACAACATAAGATCACCAAGTGTGGAGTGAGTTTACATAGGATAGTAATATACCTATGTGACTTGTGCAACCTTGTATGAGAATTACCAAACTTAATGAATTTAGTCAATTTATGTTAGGAGTAACATTATCTTGTCCAGATATTTTCACTTATGTCTTGGAACAGAGTTTGTAAATACATTAGAATTCTCGGTTGTCAATTCTAAATGGATAATTGTTTAATGAGGAAAATTAGTAGTTGGAGGAGTTAGAGGGTAGATTGCATCCCCTTGGTCCCTTATTATTGCTTAAGAACTATCTTGATTGCTTAATTTCGATTCCCATTCTTGCCTTTTACATTGTATTTACATTTTAATTCTTGCTCAAAACAATCAATTATTGTTATTTGGATAAATTAGAAGCTAGTTTCATTTAGTACTTAGCATTTGTGAATCGTGTGCTCCTCGTGGGATCGACGCTCTCTTACTTCTATATTACTTGTTGCGATCTATATACGTGCGGCTTGTGTATTAGAAATAGCCCAACAACTCATCACGTTCAAAGTCAACCAAAGGGTCCAACTAATCTGCTAAGCATTCTACGTTCACTATAGTCAAGAAGAAACCAGTCTCTAAATTAAAGAAGTAGAAGAGAACAAAACACAGTTCTAACAAGCCACCTACTGGTTTTGACAAGGCTTCTGGTTCTAACAATCTAAGTGCTCCACATGAGGACACCGATGGCAATCATGGAGCTAACAAGAAAGGTGTTGGTTTTGGCATCCTTGATGTTCAAAAGGAAGTTAAACCTGATACTACTATAGCTGACAAGTCAGATAAGGGTTCTAACATTAAGGGGGAGAAATCAAGTGACAAAGCTATTGTTCCTGATGTTCCTAGATCAGACAACCTAGGGACTAAATCTAACACAAGGAGCTCAGTGAAATATCAAACTTTAGTTGCTAAAACAGTAGCCTCAAAGCCTCCCAAGGTGCCAAAACTATGATCATCAGTAAGGAGAAAGGAAAACTGTTGTCACCTGTTCCATATTCTCTCTTGATGTTCAGTCTCCTCTGAACAAGGTATTCGATTTCTCCTTTTACATAAAGGGCATTCAACTTCATTACAAGGAGCATATCAACCTATTTACTTCAAAATAACAATAAAAGTTTTTGATTTTGCTGAATCAGGTCTTTCAGATCTCCTGACAGAATGAGGGTGGATCAAGATTGTTCAGATGCTCACTCCACTGTATCTGGCATTGGTCTAATAGTTCTACTCCAACATTGGGCATCATTTTAATGAGACAGAGTCCCCCTTATATCACAAGGTATATTTCTGCCATATAATTCTTGATTTCTCTTATGTGATTATTCACGATCATCTAAAGCTGGCAATTGTTACTGCTCAATTTCTTTGTAAGATAGATTTGGATTAAGTCACCACTGATCTCACTGGCTCTGCTACTAAATGACCATTTTCTAAAGCTATTGCTGTCTCATGTCTCATGCCATTCCTCTATAGTATGACTCTTGTCACTTGGTTCCTTAGCATGTGTATTGATCTCAGCACGTGAAGTTTGGACATCATTGTGGCAAATAGAGGAAGTTCGACAAAACATGCTAATTTTTTTTAATTTGATGCTTCCAAGGCCACACTCTTTTTCTTCCCTTTCTCCAGCTACACATGAAGCTACTGATGATGGTGAACATGATGATAGGGATCTTGCTCTTGTTGACAATTCTGATGGTAATCAAAATACTGACAATGATGATCTTGCTGGAGAAGTTCCTAGTGGTGATGTTCATAGTAATGTAGGTAAAATTGGCAATGATTTGTTGAGTGAGAATTTTTGCAATGGAATTCAAATTGATCTGCATTTAAATCTCCAAAGTTGTTGAGAGTGAGTCTTTGACTGTAGTAGATGCACTTGATCAGAGGGAGTAAGCATATGCTTAAGGTGTATTCACTCAGGGGAGTCTTCTTAGATTACAGTAGGCACATAGATAATGGTCAAATCTATTATATCCTATCGAGACTTTAGCATATGGTGAATCAGACTCCTAGTCTGACACATCTCTCACTGCAATGTTGACCAACTTACCAGTTTTAGACATCAGCTCCAGAGTGAAGCAACTATTAGGATATTGTCCTACCCCTGTTTTATTCAAACCCTTGTTAACACATATTGACCTGATGAGTTCATGAATGAGGCTCTAATGAACCTTCCTACTTATTTGACCATAAAGAGCTTTCAATGTCACTATGAAAGTGCTAGGACTATTGATGCTAGAATTGCCTAACACTTAGCGCAAAAACATACATGCATGTAAACTATGGAAAAATACATGAACACATCATGAACGCAACGGAATAATTAGCAGATTTAGGTTTTAAAATTTTTACATGAAAATAATTTTCATAACCATATTACATGCATATATCATATACAGGATCATGTATAACATAAATCAAATCAAGATGCATAAACCCTAATGATGGGATTAGAGTTTACCTCTTGTAGCGTGCTCCTTCCTTAATCTCCTTGTTGATGGTTAATCTGGAGAGGCTGGCAAGTTAATCTGGAGACATTCGGTTTCTAGCGAGGTAACTTGTTCTGATAGTTACAAATCTTTGGCTGGACCATTTCTACAAGAGTGCTGGGGAAATCAGCTTTGGGCTAATTATATTCCTCCGTCTCGTTCATTGGTAGTTTGGAGATTGCTTCAGAATAAACTTCCAACAGAGATTAAT
>JXTC01000741.1:83821-94519 GCA_002914845.1 Trema orientale
ACTGCCAAGATATAAGTGATTGTACACAAATTGGTACAAAAATGTTGGATAAGGATCCTGATCCGGTTGGTTGGAAACGATTGTAAAAACGTTTTTCTTTCAACCAAAAGCTTTCTTTTTTAAAATTAGAATACCTTTAAATCAAACATCCTTCTATTTTCTGGATCTGGATTCTTCTCTTGAATGGTTAGAAACAAAAACGTACACTACAATCAATTCACTTTCTCATCAAATATTTGATGGTCCCGTTTCCTTTCTATATCTACCTCTAGAACGTAGAGATTGATCGCATTCTGAGATTCTTTTTTTCCTTTTCTTTTAGTGTTGCTTTATTTTATTTGTTAAACAACGGAGAAACAGATCATTAGCCAGGGATACAATAAAATGTTTTGCGTTCATTTAGTGATTGGAGAATGGTTTATTATTGTATTTTAATCGATTAATTTGAAGTCTTTTAAACTTTTTTAAAAGGAAAAAACTGCTAAAAAAATTAAAATATGAGTAATGCTAGGTACACATATAATATATACACACAATAATATGATATATATTTTGAGTCATTTACACATATAGTTGTCAAAAGGGTAGTGTCGGCCTATTATTACAGTGGCACAGTACGGTACGTTAAAACATGGGCCATGCCAGGTACGACAAGATCATATGGTCTATGCCAGACCAATGAATTAAATACGATGGGCTAAGTACGACACGACACGACACGATACGTATACAAGTACGACATAACATAGTCCATAGGCACGGTATGATACGACATGCCAGTACGATAGGTACGGTACGTTAGCATATTAAACATATGTATTATTATCATTTTGTTTTTCCTTTATACACATCTTCTTAATTTTTCTTCTCCTATTTTAATTAGTATCTCAAGTAGAATTATTAGGTAGGTGGTTAAAGATTTGGAAGAATTATTAGGTAGGTCGTTAAAGATTTAGAAGAATTATTAGATGAGTCGTTAAAGATTGGGAGGAATGATATATCTAATACAAGAAAAAGGGAGAAAAAAAGAATGCAAAAAGTATACCACACAATATGGGAAGAAGATTTTGTAAACTTAGTCAAACAACGATGAAGAAACCGAATTTACGATTAGATAGGTGCAATAAAAACCTAGTTAAGATAAAATTTTACATTAAGTTTATATTTATTTTTTATATAAATTCGAATTATTTGGAAAAAAATTGATAAAAGACACACTAAAACTAATAAAAGTAATTACTAATTAGATGGGCCAATTCAAGCCCAAAAAACCTGACATGTTCAGGTACGTAGCCTTGCACGACAGGATATGTAAGCACGACACGACACGTTAGAGCATGGATCAGCGGGCCGTGTCGGGCCAGTGATTTGAACGTGGCCATTAATCAGTGAATGAAATAATCCTCTTCTTATTATATTTGTATTTTTAACATTATTATTGAATTGATATCTGAACAATATATATATATATATATTGATTTCTATTGATTTATATATTCGAATGTTAACTATATAACATGTAAAAGGCTCTCCTTTTCTCTCATTTTCTTTTCTTCTAACCGGTAGGAGTCTTTTTTCTTCTTTTTCTAACCTGCCGGAGAGGGAGATCTTTTAGATCTTTTTCTTTAGTGTGGAGTTTCATATTTTCTTTTTCTTTGTTGCATCTTTAAATAATTGTTCCATTCAGGAAGGTATAATTCCATCTAAATTTATATTAGTAGTGGTTTTAGCTCACTCAAATCTTCATCTGTGGTTGTTTTTTGAGTTTCTTTTTTATTTTTGTCAATTTTGTCCACATAGATTTAGATCTATGATAGTTTTAGATGGATCTTATATTTTTTATTATTTAGTTTGATTATTATCCACATCTGTATTATTTTTTACTCAGATCTGAATAATTTCCATAATGGTATTTACCCTCCAATGGCTTTTGGATTCAAAGTGAGAAATACCAATATTAATTGAGTGAAGGGTCTTAATAAGCCAACAGAAGTGGAGAGCTCTATTGAAGCATATAACAACAAATACCTGTACGGGTCACCTTTTTCTAGGTAGATTTCACGAAGATCTTAATTTGATTTTAATTTGTTTCTTACGGATGTATGCTAAATATTTGAATGTCCTTTAATGAGTATTGTATTTTCTTTCTATTATTAATAAAAACATTTTTTCTTAAAAAAAAATAACTACTTGACTTGCAATGCGTATATTTATATCATTACCACTTGATCTCTCATCTTTTTAATCAAAAAAATTATTTTCACTCTAGCTACTAATTTTTTGTTTTCTATTTCTTTTTTGTCATCGTTAATTGACTAGCCTTATCGGCAGTGGCAGAGCCAGAAATCTATTTCATGGGAGTAAAGATAGAAATCAAAAGTTTAAGCTAGCTAAATATAGATTCAATAAATGTCGATTTGCTTACATTTGTTTTTTCAAGTTTAATCTCATATTGTTTGATGTTGTGCTATCATTATTTTCTCATATATAGAATAATGAGTGCAATTCATTTCAAAATTATCTTCTAAATTCGTGATAGAGAAACCATTTATTTTGTAGAATTTACAAACTATGAGAAGAAAACAAAAATAATGTAGGAGTTACAGACATGTTATTTTTTACATAATATGTATTACAAATTAAACATCATAATATATGCAAATTAAGTAAAAAAAACTTTTTAAAAATGTTACAAACAATATATAATTGTATAAATACATACAAGTCTCATATGTATTCAATATAAAATTAATTTTTCTAATTTTACGCATATCCTAATATAATATCATATAACAATTGCTAGTTATTTAAACCAATAACGTTTAAGAAATAAATAAGTTTTTGATAAAAATTAGGGAGAAGAAAGATAGAGAGGTAAATAGAGGTGAAGGTAAACTATAAGAAATTTCAAATTAAATAGATTTTTGATATTTAAAGATAAGATGTTGAAATTGGGTTAATATAAAAATGTTAAATTTAATGAGAAAAATTATGAATTAATTAATTTAATATAAGTGTATTATATGAATTCTACAATGAGGAAATAAAAATCTTCCCTAATCTTAGGGGAGATAATAAGTTGATAGAATTTAGCCACTTGTTTAAAAAACCACTTAAAATAAATATTTTTTTAACTCTATTATTAACTGCTCTTTAAGAAAAGAAAAAAAAAAAAAACCTCCGTTACAAATTTTTTTTTCTTACATATTTGTAACTTCCGTTTTATGTCGTGTAACTTGGTTTTTATTTATTTTTGAGTTGTGCTGTGTAAGTTTAATTTGGGTCATAATTGAAAAAAAAAAAGAAGAAGAAAAAAGCTTATATGTGTTGATTTGACCACCTTAAAAAAAAGGTTTATTTGATTGTTCTCCTATTTTTCCCAATATTCTATTTTGTTCAGTTTCTTCATCAATAAAACTCTTACTAAAAACTTCTATCTTTATTTCTCAAATGGTATTTTCTTAATTGTTTTAACAGTTTTAATCTATAACAGGTAATCTTGAGATTCTTTTTTCTTCTTTTGTTTCTCTTCTCTTTCTTATCTAATCAAGTTCATCCTTAATATCAAGGAATGAATTGAATAAATGGAATATTAGGGAAGATGAGAGTATAACCAAATAAAGGTTTTTTTTTTCTCCTTTTTAATATAGGTTGTCATATCACCTTACATGGATAGTATAGCTGTTGTTGTAGTTTTCTATTTTTATTTTTTTTTAAAGAACAACTAAACTAAACTAAACCAAACTTTCACGGTAGGAGAGAAAACAGAAGTTAAACAGAGTAAAAAAGAGAAAAAAGTCGATTTATATATTTGAGTTCTATTAACAAGTGGCCCAATTCCATCCACTTATTATTTTATTTAACATTAGTGAATATTTTTATTTTCCTATTGTAGAATTCTCCTATAGTATAATATATATATATAGGATTTTTTTTATAAAAATCCAAGGGGCCCTGATCATCACACTCTTATTGCATGTTTCTTTTCTTTTTTCTTTTTTTTTTTTTTTACCTATATGAGGAGAATTTATTAAAGGATAACACTACATATCTAACTATTATGCCAAATTTTTTGCACTAACACATGTGGTATATTCAATTGGTATATTAAAATTAATTAAAAATAAATTAAATATTATCACCAATTAAATGGTGACAAATCACATACTACATACGTTGGTATTAAAAATTTGGTATAATAATTGGTACCCAAACAATATCCTTTATTAAAATAAGAAGAAAGAGAACATCTAGTCAAGGAAGATTATAGAAAAACCATACACTTCAAAAGGGGGGAAAAAAAACTATACCCGGTAAATTCACGAAATTTGTTCTAGTGTACCTATAGAGCCATCTACTAAATTATCAAAAGTATAGAAATTTGGTAAATAAGAATACCAAGAAAATATTTGGGACTGCAATCCAAAATTTGTATCTCTGTGGGATTTGGGGCCAGTTTGGTAGAGCTGTAGCTTTTAAGAAAAAGATTTTTAGCTGTGCTGAAGGAAAAATCTGCTATAGTGTAAAGTGACAGTGTGTTTGGTAAATTGTAATTTTAAAGTACTATGACTTGAAAAAACTGTATGAAAGTGTTTGGTAAATTGTATGACTGAATTATTGTGAAAATATAAAATGATTAAAATAAGCATCATTATACAATTATGCATATTTATGGAAAAAACTTTTTGATATTTTTTACAATTATGCATATTTGTACATATTAAAGACATAAATACTTTTTTTTTTAAAAATGATGGGAAAATAAACTTAATTAAATTAGTTACTCAATTAAATTTATTTTATTTTATTTTAATTTACTTTATTTTCATCTGAATTTAAAATTTTAATAAAGAATCAATTTAGTTACTTCAAAATAATTAATACGAAGAATATTTTAGTCAATTATGATTTAAATATATTAATACTTTTTTAAAAAAAAAAATTGATATAAAAATAAATTTAATTAAATGTGCAGCATTTTTACTTTTAAGTTAAGGTATTTTAGCTATTATAATTTATTCATTAAAAGATAATGTAGATTCCTGTATAATCTAAAAGCCAAAGCTGCCTTAGGTCAGCTTTGGTTTTTGGCTGTAGCTTTATCAAAAATTATTGAATAATCTGATTTTTAAGTTTTTACCAAACACCTTTCAGCTCACAAATTGTTCGAAAAATACTTTTAGCTTCTCAAGAAGCTAAACCAAACGGGCCCTTGTTCCCTCTTCGACTCAACAACGCTTCAAAACCCAAGATAGTACTATACTACAATGGAATTACAAAATACTCTAATTATACGATTATATATATAAAGTATATATAAATATAAAGTATTCATCTACCGAAACAATACAAAATAAATTGGACTTGGCTTGCCTTGAACTTTCGTCGCATTATTATACCACACTTTAATTATTTTGTAGTTTTCCTAATCAATACAGGAACCGGCGCAGATAACATGTTAACATCCGTGAACTTTAATATTGCTGGTCACATATAGTACTGGCTAGACATTAAAGGCACGTACCAACTCCATCGATCCGGCCAATGGTGTCAAACTTATCGTACAACAATAATAAATCATTTTACCGACGCTTCTAATGTCCATTTTTATCGTCATTATTCGGCTAGCAATGCTATTGAATATTAAAATCTCATTTTGTTCTTGTTGCCGAAAAATGCCGTCAGAGGCCGTGAGAAAGTTTTGACCGCTGGTGCCATTTCGAACCATTTCAGGTCGCGATCTTAGGCTCGTTGGGTTTGTCTCATCGAGAGGAACCTCAAGGTATATATTTCACGATCCCATTTTGCCTGGTTTGAAAGTTTCCATTTTTATCTATTTTTTATCTCGAGTTTGATTTTTAATCGGACTGTTAGATTTCATTTTTGTTGTCATTTTTGGAATGTACTCAAAAAATAGTGAAGTTTGATATATATATATTGACTATATTTGGGGACGGGCACGAAAGTCAATATCTAACAGCTTAGATTTTGTCTAGTTTTGTATGACACCGGTTCGGTGTCAGTCCGGACCCGAATTGATCGAGTTATATGTCTAACTTAGCTATTTTGGACATTAGGAATTCAACGGAGAGGTCCTCTTACTGATTTGAAGCTCCGTTGAGAAGTTAGTTTTTCTCAAGTGAGCGATCGAGGGCGGGAATTGGTTCCCGACCCTCCGAACGATCGTCCAACGGCACCTTGAGCATCCAATAGCGTGGTATTGCTATTCTAGTGAGGTAGAGATTCAGTTACCTCTATTTTACATCATTTTCGATTAAAACTTAGTTTCTGCAACACATGATGACAAATGTGATTTTTGAACTGTTTTGGATATATGTGATGGAATTGAATTGTATTATATATATTAGATTGCTCTGGGACTTTTCTAAGTGCAGGTTATTTTTGGATATGTTAAAATAGGGCCGTTATGCTGTCTATTTTTCTATAAAATTTAATTAACCATTTTATTAAAAACCAGATTATCATTTGAACTTAAATTACTGCATGGCTACTTTTACACATTAGTTCAGAGTACACGTATCATAGGATCACACATGATTACCAGGTTAGCATCATGGGGTTTTTACAATGTGGCGCTGTGGCCCCTCCGATGGTGCAGAGTCCGTGAACTCATGCGGGTTATTTCTTCTGATTACCTCCCCATTTGGCAGGTGTAGATAATGCGGTTGCCCCTCCGGATTTGGTAGGCGACACACGGGTGTCCTCTCCGATTATGGGCTAGGTGTTAGGCAGGCTGTATGGCGCACGTAGTGCCAATACCCTGGTTTCCATTGATGAGAGGTAGTGAACTCATGGGTATAGGTAGATTTGTGTCATATATTTGAGGACTGATTGGTTTTCAGACATCATACTTTCTATACATCTATATATATATGTGCATACGGACTATCAGTTTAGATATTTTTATGTATATATGCACATATAGTTTTGTAAAGGTGTTTTGGATTAAACTAACCATGCAAGGACTTTCCATCACTAAAAAAGTTTTTAAATGAGGTAACAGTTTCTCTACTGAACTTTCGAACTCACCCCTTCTATTTTCCTCCCTTTCAGGTGGTTCATTCGAGTTAGTTGTTTCGTTCGCTGGGCAAGTCGCTTGGCTTACCCTCGCGGTCCTATTCTTCATTGGTTAGTACCTTTCTTTGTCTCATCCTTTCTCTATGTCTAACTGTTTAGCCAAGTTCATTGATTCTTCTTAGTGAATGTATGAGGATGTATTTAATATTATTTGAGGGTTCGGTATATAAATGGGACACTATGATTCCCAAGGAGTATACTTTTAAAGTTTTAAATACTTAGAATTTTGATTAACTTTATAAACCAATTTTCGGACTTTCTGACTCAAGATTTACAAATTTTATTTAATCAACACAAAATTTTTTATTAAACCAGGTTTTTGTACAACTTAACTATGTTTCATTGAATTTTAATTGGTGTATCTTTCTTAATAAATTAAACCAAAGATGAACCCATTTTTACATGAAATTTCTAATGATTTGAGGACTAGAATGTAATACCCTAGTACTTGATTTCTTTTGAATTTTTGTAAATTCTTTATTTATATTAATTTACACTCAAAATTACTAAAAGTCACGGCTTTGGATTTTGGGTCGTGACAGAATTGGTATCAGAGCACGGCTTCAGATCCGTCTGGGATCATGCCTGTGTTAATTTTTAGTGTTTAAAAATATTTTGAAAATAGTTTTGATAAATGCCTCATACATCACTTAGGAACTAGCTCAATAAGTTAATTTTGTTCCTATTTCTTCCAAGTCCTCTCATAAACTTCTTCGAGGTGAAATTCTGGTGTCTTTGGGATGGTGATTTACCAAGAATTTTAGTCTCAAATATGTCGGGTTGACATGAGACTATTGATTTCTGCTCCTAGCGTAATCCCTCGCTTCGAATGGATGTTCATTCTTTCACTCTTTCGTCCATTCAGGTTGTAGACTACATGAACCTCATAGGTTCTAAGGTAGCAATTCGGTATCTTGTGCCTTGGTTGTTGTGCTTTGTGTTTCTTATGGATTGACTTTGTGTTGTCCCTCGGGTTTTGTTATCGCTTTGGCTTGTAGTATTTGATTGCGGTTGTATTTTCTTGAGGATTTTTGCTTGTGATACACTGGTTTAGTGTTTGTACTTCACTGATGTAGCTTGACTTTATTGGTGTTTATTATACTGAGATATTACCTTCTTGGAATTGATATCATTATAATCACTTGATTTGGATACCTTCGTGATTACTTAGTTTGGGTACATCGTGACTTGGTTCTACAATTGAACGATTGTATTGGTGATACTTTTTACATAGCATGCTCATTGATTAAGTGATTAGTTTGATATATTGAGATATTGTTTGACTATAGTAATTGCATATCTCTAGTTTCATCAAGTTCTGTTATTATGGTTCTTTAATGAGAATTCTTGAATTATTGGGAGTTTGGTTGGGTTTTAAAAAAAAAAAACTGAGTCATTTGGTTTTAGAACTTTTAGAAATTCCAAGTTGACAATTAACATTTTGAATGACATAGACCTTTGTGTTTGATCAAAATGACATATTTGTTTTCAAAGAGATTATGGACATTTTAAACTTGAGCACCGGTTGGATGAAAGTAATACGCTTTTTCAAAAGAGCTATTGTTTTTAAATTAATATGCTACTTTGAGACTAAACTTTACAAAGCCACCAATCTAATTTTTTATTAGTAAGATTTTATTTCACATTTGGAAATGTTGATTTGAAATACCTTTAGACCAAAGTAAATCTTATATTTACTAAGCATTTTTGGACTTAGTAGATTACTAAGCATTTTCCCATCCCTACTTAATACTTGATTTGAGATCGAATGAATGCTTTTGTAAATTAATTCACAAGTTTACTTGAAAAACGAATGAATATAAGTTACTTAGAGAAAAGTTTTGAATAAAGATATTTATAAGTTTGACTACCCGGTAAAGTGTGGATTGAAAATGATTTTGGGGAAAAATCATTAGCTTCACGCATGTGATTGGAGATTTGTACTTGTGATATTTTCTAGGATATATTGCTTAGGGAATAGAAATTGATATGACTATTTGAGCTATGAAAATCTTTATTGGGTGAAAATGTTTGAGTTAGAGTTTTGGTTTAGGTTTTGTGGAGTTTGTCACTTAGACCTTGTGCATTCGATGTTTCAAATTTTTATGTTTCTTCAAAAATTTATTTGATGTGGTTTATCTTGTTGGTTAATGCATGGTCCCTTGGTATTTGTTGGATTGTTTAGCTACTGTGATTCTTGCTAACTTATTTTTCTACAGTGTGAACAAAATTGTATTGGAGTTATGCATAACTTGTTTTAATTGGACTTTGGGCATTGTATGATTGGTTTTGAACCAATCTCCCTAGTGTTAGGAAAAACTTGGGAGAATGATGAAATTTTGATTTCCAAATCAATGAATGGTATTGGGTTACATGCCTTGACTTTATATTTGATGAAATTGAGTTATGCCTATTATAGTGTGATATTCTTCTTGAAGATTTGGTTGTAGCTTTCAAATTTATGTAGCCTATGTGTATGTTAATTAGTTGGTTATGCCTAAAATGAGTCTCCATGAACTTTTAATGTTTCTTTTGAGGGGTTAAGTCAGAATTGGTGTTTATTTTACCCACTTTGAGAAAGTATTTGACAATGTTTCACATTTTAATATTTTCTAAATTACCACATTTTCCCTTATATAGTTAGAAAAAAAAAGGTGTGAACTTTCAAACTTTTGAGGAACTCGTTTTATTACTTTGGAAAATATTTTGGAAATCTATAAAAATATCCCATCGTATTTGGTTCTGAATGGATTGAGGCCCAAATGTTTTATTAGTTTTGAAAGAAAAATCGACTGTGGTGATTTAGATATGGCCTCGTTTATCATTTTACCAAGTAAGTGTGGATTTTGTGATAAATGTTTGTTTTATTGGTTATGTGGAACAAACTAGTTTTTTTTTTTTTCATGCTTTCTCGGTTGGTTTTAATAAATAGTTATCATGTATAACTCAACTTTAAGTTGATGCTTGTGACTATTAAGAATTTTTATCATATATGTATGGAATGAAAACTTTTTCTAAATGTTGATGTTGAGTTGAATCTAATTCCCTTATTTTGTTTAACTATATGGCATAGTTATTGTTATATAACTAATGATGATTGGAATGAGATTACTCATAAAATTTTACTTTAAGAGTCGTTGGACTCTACTTCTATGTTGTAAAAGGGCACTCGAAGTTCAAGTGTGGTTTACTTTTGGCCAGGGAGAAACCATATTGTAAACTAGTATAGTATTCTTAGGCCCCAACACTTTTTTAATCTAATGTTTTCAAAAATTATTTTCAAAATTATTTTTATTAAAAATTGAAATGAGGTTTCATGAGAGACAGGCATCACTCGAGAGTGGTAATAGACAGCCTATCCTATTAGAACCTTATTTCTAGGGCATTAAGTATCGATTTCAGTTGTCATATGCATATTTCCAGGACATTGGATTGTGTCCATGGAGCTTTCTTTATATCAAGGACTTATAGAGTCTTTGGATCAGCATCGCTTTTGTTTTCTTTGATGAGATTTTACACTGGATAAAATGTTTAAAATGCTTTTGAAATTTCTTATGGTTTGGGTAATTGTATTTGGGATTGAAGTTTGTACTAATGTTT
>JXTC01000742.1:10422-36458 GCA_002914845.1 Trema orientale
TAATTATTTTTGTAAAGTAATTACTTAGCCCAAAATAATTACACGAGGCTATAGCATAGTTCTTGACAGAGATCCAAGATTTATATCTATGTTTTCGAGAGCTTTGTAGAATGTTTTGGAAATATAACTGAATCTCAGTACACCTTATCATTCTTAGACAGATAGCTAACCTGAAAGGACTACTCAGATTCTAGAGGACATGCTTTACTCTTGTATATTAGATTTTGGTAGAAGTTAGGATGATCACCTATCATTGGTGGAATTTTTTTACAAGAACAGCTACCAAACCAGTCTTGGCATGGCTCCATATGAGGTACTATACAGGAAACCATGCAGATCACCCTTGTATTGTGCTGATACAGAGGAGTATATTATTCTTGGGCCAGAATTGATACAAGAGTATACTGAGAAGATCAACAAGATCAAGAAAAGACTCAAGGTTACATAGAATAGTCAGAAAAGTTATGCAGATCCGAAGAGACACGAGGTAGAGTTTGATGTTGGTGATTAAGTATTCCTGAATGACACGCTAAGGCGTGAAATCACTAGATTTGGAGTTAAAGGAAAATTAGCTCCAAGATATATCAGATCATTCGAGATTATAGCTAGAATTAGGCCTGTAGTGTACCGCTTGAATTTACCATCATATTTGGGCCGAGTACATAATTTTTTTCATGTTTCAATGCTCAAAAAGTACATGCCTAACCCATCACATGTCGTTCAATATGTTGAGATGTTGATACAAGAAGATGTAACATATAAGGAGCAACCAGTTCAAATATTGGGAAGAGAGCTCAAAGTGCTTTGAAACAGAGAGATAACCCTTGTCAAGATTGTCAGACAACACCACAAGGAAGATGAAGCTACTTGGCAGCTTGAAACAGAAATATATGAAAAATACCCTCATTTGTTTAATTTCTAACTAGTGCTAGATTTTTTGTCTTGTATTCGAATTTCGAGACAAACTTCTTTTAAGGAGGGGACGATGTAAAATCTAGATTTTTAAAAGGGTATAAAAGTAATTTTAAAGCCAAGGTTAATCTAGTAATTTTGAATTTTTGAATATTTAATAAAATTTTCTGAAATGAATATGGACCATTTTAAGTCTACGTTCATTTGGACTAAAGTGCAAAAGAAATTTGAAAATAGGGTCTAAAGTGTAAATAATTAAGGGCGTAGATGACAAAATCTTTTGAAAACTGGGATAAAATGCAATTAAGGGAAACAGTGCTCACACGGTCATGAAACGACACGTGTTCTATAGTTTCCAATGTTGCGCTTAAATTCCACTAAAATTTCACCTTCTCGCATCAAGTACCCAAGAGAAAATGAAAGAGACGAAGCTTTGTTCTTTCATGCCGCTAGCACACCGCTGCCCTGCATTGCCCACACGCCAGCCCGCGACAACCGCCACCCTCTAATGAGCAAACGCCGACTGGCCCCGCCGTGATTCACCGCCTGACGCCAATGATCGACCTCTTCGAAGTTTCTAGTGACAGATCAGATTTTTGGCCTCTGGATCGCCGTCCAACATCGCATGACTGCACTATTGGCACGTGTGGACTCGTCGTGTCATTGCCGATCTTCTCTGACTAATTTCGGCCATTAACTAGCCATTGGTATGGACTTTTCTGATTTGGCCATTTTCCTAGTTATTTTGTGGAATTTTTATAGTTACTTTCGTAAAATAATTATTTAGCGCAAAATAGTTATACAAGGTTATAGAAGAGTTAAAAACATGAACAAATACGTTGTTTCACGTTGAAATGATATCCGGAGACGTGTAAACTTTCGAATTGGAAAAGAGGACATTTTTCAAATTATTTCAAAAAGTGATATTTTTGTAATTCTTGGATTTCGGCCCATTTAAGGCTCAGGAGCTTGAAACGAAGTTTTGACCCCAAATTTAGATTCAGTGTGGTCGAAAGACGAGATTTGATATAAAATATCACTATATTTCGAAGTGGGACAAAAATTGAGACACGAGTCTTATGAATAATACTATTTTGCATGCCACAGGTTTGGTTTCAGCCTAAAACTTAAATTTGGATGCCAAGAATGTAGTAGTGAAGTCCGTTTCTCAATTTGAGGCTCCTTTTGAATAGTCACTCCACAAAGTGAGCTTCCAGAATTCCTTAAATGACCATTCGAGTCACCTAAGTGACCAACAAGAGCTCCAATGAGTGTCGTTAGCTTGATATATCTACCATCTCGAGGTAAGGGGTTCAATTACTTAGTTTTATACCAGTTTTGATTTATGATTGTGCTATAACTGATTTATGAAAAATCGTGAGTTACACGATGGTTTGATAAAATTATTGAAACACATTGTATTATATTGTGATTAGACTGTGTGAATTTATATATATATATTTTTTTAAGTTGTGATTATGGGGTAATACAGTAGAGTGCTGCCCATGTTACAGTAAGTCCTAAAATAATGCCAAGTGAGATTTTAAAATATGATTTGATTAATTCTTGGATGCATAGTTATTGTGATACATACCATAGGATCACACACTTGAGTTCCATTATTACATCGTGATAGTTTAGATTGTTGGCAAGTTATTGCAGCACTAGGTGAGAGATCTATGCCCCTGCATAGGTTTTACTGACACACCTCCGAGTAGTGTCAGGATATTGGGTACCTCTAGTTAAGAGGTATTACAGGGTCATGATGGGAGGATGAGAGCTCACTCATATACCTAATTGATTTATAATATGTACAGTGATGTGGTATTGGTTTTGGGTTTTAATATGTGATTATCCTTGATCTCAATTATTTTGTAAATTTTGTTTATAAATGGATTTGGTAAAGTACTAACCATGTATATTTAAGAAATTACATCCGTTTAAAAAAGTAATTGAATTCCTACTGAGCATTTGTTAAACTAAATGCATATACGTAAAATAACTACAAGTACACGGGTCGTAAACAAGTAATAAAGTGATAAGTATAGAGTTGTCGATCCACAAAAAATTGGGTGTTAAATTATTGTTAAGCACCAAAATTATAGTAACTTAACTTTATCTAGGCAACTAAACTAAATGAATTTATAACTAAATAAATACAAAGATAAATATAAATATAAAAATAAAATATGGAGACTCTATGCATAAATGTATTAGGGGATTGAATTCACCAAATCATCAATTATGTCTTTTGATCACCAATTTCATTCTAAATAATTATTCCCAGCTTATAAGCCACGATCTCAAAGGTATTTCTACTCGCTTTCTCGAGTGCTGAGTAAAATTATTCCTAAATCTCGGTTCCAATATCTCTATTCCGACCCTAATAATTAAAAATTCATTATATTCAATAGTTCTTTGATCATAGCTTTAAAGGAATTATAGGTTCTCTCGAACTCTACGAGTCCTAGGTTATACTATTCTATAGTTGTTTATGAAATTCCCTCTCTCAAGTGCCAAATTCTAGAAACTAAATCATCCGATTAGTAGCTAATTAATTGAGAAGCATTAAGTATAGAATAGCATAAATAAATTCAAGAACATCATCAAAGAACATAAATCAAGACATAGAATCAAAATATAAGCTATATCATGTCCCAAGCATATAACTATTAATTCAATATAGGAGAATCCAATACTAATCTCAACAAGAAATTCATATATCCCAACATGTTAAATAATCAAGCACAATATAAAAATTCAAATGAGATTAGGGTGAGAAAGAAGATGAGAAAAACTCTTTGTGGAGGTAGAACTTCAAGTCTTCAATCTCTTCAAGCCACTCTCTCAAGTATCCTCTCCAAGATTTTTACTCTAAGCTCCTTCCTCTCTAGGATTTTTGAGCTCTCTTTATTGTATTTTTCTCTAACTATCTATACTTGAAATAGAGTCTTAAGAATGTATTTAAGGGGCTCCAAAATGACCTAGGTCAGGTGAAATATTAACCATTCGATTGGATGGTATCAAAGGCATAAATTTGCCCTAAAAACTCACTAAAAATACGATTCAGGACACGAGGTAGCACCTCAGTTGTCCCTGACAAGTGTCGTGGCACTCTAAGCTCTGGAAGTTTGTTTTGTAGACTGCATTGCGGCGCTCCTGGTTCTGGAAAATCAGCACGATAACTTTTATTCCCAGGTGCACTATTTCGCCGTTTTAGCTTTGTTTTTCATGATTTTCATTGCGTTGCATTCATATCGGACTCAACTTCAATCAAAAGAGTTGGAATACCCATATTTGGCATAAATTCATCTTTATTCTCATTTATTCACAAGAACTATAAAAGCAAAGTAAAAACACATCAAACCAACAATGCTTAAGATCTTACAATTATTTGAGCTGAATGATACTTGATTTTTGAGTGAATTAATCACTCATCAGTATGTGAATGCTCATCCCTTATTTTTCCCCACTCATGTAGTGTCTGCTGTGACCTTGGAAATTCCGGATCAGAGTAGAGAGGGGCACATTACTGATTTTTAATAATTGGTAACTATGTAAAATACTTTTATTTAATTTTCTTGGCTTGTATTAATACTTAAGGGCACGTATCACATATTTAGTCTGTAAAACTATTATGCCTGGATTGTGAGGTTGATGATGATGCTTGATTTTATTTTATAAATTTTATTACCATTCTACGTCTAATGATGATCACAAAAACTGTGGGAATTTTACTTTAAAACTATTTTATAAATTTTTATAAAATAACTATTAAATTTTCATTTGTGAAATTCTCCTTCTACCACAGGCTCATGATTTGGGTCGTGACAATACACGTGTGATGTTTATATTTTCTATTAAGCAAATATCTAATAGTTTCCTTAATTAATTATGAGTAATAAAGAATTATTCGTGTAAATTGTTCATATGTGAGAAACTAAATTTTTTATTTCATTACGTCTAAATAAAAAGTTTATATTCTACAAATAAAGATGGAATACTTTATTTTGCCACAGAATGTAGTGTTGTCTATTTCAATGGGATTAATGATGTCTCTGATCATCGAAGTGTCTGATTTCAAATAGAAACACTAGTACATTATACGAAAGTTATAAGTGTCTTGAACAGGATCAAGTGAAAATATAATTTTTAAGATTAAGTGTCGTAACTCAATATTCGATGTTTCAATAATCTAGCATTATTACAAGATTACCTTAATCCTAGTGATTGTCAGAGTTTCTTTCATGAGTTTTATCTTTTTAACTTACTAAAAGATTAGTTCTGATTATATGGTTCGAACTCCGGTATCTTGGAAGATAAGATTTGTGAATTGACAAGAACGCCCTTCATGATTTGGACACTATACATATAATATCACTTTGAGTTTTTCCAAAAACTTAGATAATAAAAACTAGGCACCAAGTATTTCCTTTTGAATTTGACTGTGTTTGTATGGGCAGTTACAAATATTGTAGTTAATTATTATCTAGTGGATAAAAAATAGCAACTCAAATGTCAATATGCACTAGAAGAATAATATAGTAATTTCACCTCACTAGTACAATATTACATTGGGAGTATATCTGCAGGTTTAGTATATGCTAAATGGATTAAGTTAATTAAAGTATTAATTAGCTTCATAGAAAATATATGATATTTAGTCTAAGAGTGCAATATTGGGCCTATAGTAGAGTGCCCCAATATTAACGGACAAGGCCTAGTCATAATTAAGAGTTAATTAGGACTATGGGAAATTGGCCCATTGGAGCTTATCTATTTGAATCCATAAGATCTATTGTCTAGCTTACACATAGCCCAATACTAATTGAATGGTTAGTTGAGCCCAATAAGTTCAATTGGGTTTACACCTCTCTTATACATAAGAGAAAAAGTTCTATATTCTCTTTATGGTAGCCACATACCTACTACAAGCACAGTAACTGTACTTTATGTTGAATAGAGAGAAGAAAAGAGAGATTGAGAGAACCGAGCCATCGTGAGAAAAATTCTTTCATTCATTCATTGCTACCGAAGGAGAGATGCCCATGGTCGTAAACATGCAATCAAGGAGAAGGAAGAGTGTCTTCCGGATCGTCTGCTCACCTCTCTTTAGGAATCAAGAAGATCCCCACATATCGGATCATTCAACAGGCTCCAAAGAATAGACAGGAAGGCTCAGTGGTTGTGAAGCATTTCTAGGTTTTATCTAAACTAAGCTCCAAGAATTGATTTATGTTAGATCATCGATCCAATATATTTTATTTTGACAAGTTTCGAGAAAAATTCTAAAATACCAATTCTACTATGTTCTTGATTTGTTTACAAAATTGTGGAAATCATTCTCGATAAAATCATCTTTCTAAAAGCTTTTCCAAAATCGGAGATGGTAACAGAGCAAAGATTTTTGGTGATCTAGCATATCTTATTCATGTTTATTCTCTTAAAGCTTAATAATCTTTGATTTCCATGTAAGTCTCTATGTTTATGTTGGGTCCTATTTATGTTTATCAATATGCTCTATTATATATGATTATTGATTGATTTAATGTATTTAAATGATAAGCAATTAGATGTTATTATGTGTTTTTGATCATGTATTTTTTTGTTTTTGATTATGATTCTAATTTCTATGTGTTTATGTTTTATGTTCTAGATAAAATTATACATAGAAAGTCGTTTTATCTTTAGTTGTGTTTTAATTTTTGAGAAAAATTATTTAACAATTAAGTTATGGATTTTCAATTAAAAAAAAATATCGGGTTTTAAAATGGTACGAGGTAGTGCACAGCTAAGAGTCGTGCATGCTGCTCGTGTGTGCCGTAGCGGGGAGACCCGCTCGCTAGCAGCACACCCATTAGCCACGTGGGAGCAGGCTAGCACACTAGTTGTGCGGGTGGCACTCCATGCGCTGGCCGCGCGGGTATTGCCCCACTCCCATGGCTGAGCGGGCTTCGGCCTGCTTCTATAAGCCATATGGGTGTTGCCTTGTATAGTGGTGATGCGGGCGCTTCGCGAGTATGTGGATGCACGTGATTTGTCTTGTGCATGGCCAAGCGGCGCCCTAAGGCTATTATCTTCTCGTCGGCTCCCTGTTCTATCCCATTTCGGCATTCTGATTAACATCCCGATGCCACGTCAAATTATCCAGTTTAGATAATTTCTTATTTTAAATTTCCATATTTGAATTTCAAATTAGAGATAATTTAGGAAATTTGAAATAGTTACCTTATCTGACTTGCAAAATTCAAATTGGTATCTAATCTGATCGAATAAAATCCTATCAGAAAATCCTATATTGTCTAATTTTAGAAGTTTAAACATTTGAATTTAAAATAAGGATAAGATTATTAGTTTAAGGAAAGATTTAAATTATGGATAAAATACTTAATTTAAATAAATTCAAATCAAGGATAAGATCACTTGATTCAAGGAAATTTACATATGGTGAGGATTACATATTTTAACAAATTCGATTTCAAACTTAAATATAGATAAGATCCCAGTATGTAAAGAAATAAAATCATGTGAGTTATCATTATCAGGTACTAATTATTTAAATTAAATTTGAGATAATAATTTAAATAAATAGGGATTATTAATTAGATATTATGTGATAATATTTAAACCTTTCAAATTAAAATATTTGGTTTAGATGTTTACCAAGCCAATTTATGTGATAATTAGTTTAATTGAATTTAAATTTGATTTGAAATTAAATCTAGAGATATTCTAAGAGATTTAAATAGTTAAATCTTTTACTATTTAAAATTGAAACTTGTGAAGATTTCAAATTAAAATGAAAAGAATATCTTATCTATTCAAATCTATTTGATTTTTAATTTAAAATTCGTAGTTTACTTTAGATAAATTAAAATGGATAACTACAAATTACAAGATAATTTCGGATTTGGTTAATTTTTTTTTAAACTTTTTGTTTATTTTAATATGATTAAAATGGATAATTAGATATTATGAGATAATTCTAATTTTAAATTTATGTGATTCGATAAATATTTTTATATTAATTATTTAATAACTATTTCAGATTTAAGATTCAAATGTTGAATTCAAATCTAGATATAATCTAAGAGATTTAGTAAAATTAAATTTTTAAAAGATTATCTGTATCAGTTATTAAATAATTAATTTAAAGATTTGAAATTTAAATGTTTAATTTAAATCTAAAATCCTAATAGATTTAATATGATTAAATATATTAGATAATCAGTATTAATTATGTGGTAATTAATTTGAGATTTGAAATTTAAAAGTTAAATTCTAATTAACAGATATTTGTAGAGATTTAATTTGATTAAATCATCTACTTATCTAATTTAAATCTTGTGAAGATTTTAATTAGTAAATGTCTACATTATCCTATTTAAATTTAAATAGAAAGTTTACAGTTTTATATTAATGAGATTAAAATAATGATTTGAAAATTTTGAGATAATTTCAAATTTGAAAATTCAATTAGTGGGAGATATTTTAGTTATAAGATAGTTGAATTTATAATTCAAAATTTAAATTGAAAAGTTGAATTCGAATTTTGAAATAAATTAGAATAGATTTTGTGAAAATCTTAATTATTTAGACTTGAATATTATCTCTCACAGTTACTGTTTAATAATATCTTTTGTTAAAAGGATATTCAATTATTAGATAATAATAAATACTAGAATGATTGATAGTAATTATGTTTTGTATTTTATTAAATTATGCCTATACTTGATTATTATACGAATAATATTGCATGCATATTTTATATAGAGTATTTAATTACATGATCTTAGTAATATGTCATATAGGATAGTAGAGCTACTCACATGCAAAATATGAACATGCCTACATAATTGATTTCAGGTTACTAAGTAAGTTAGATAACTCCATAAAAATATTAAATCTTTAATTATAAAATATTGAGTGGGAGAAGTATGAGATACCTACAGTCTACATTGTTGATTCATCACGTACTAGGATGAGCCTCACCACAGAATCTTGCTGAGCTCCCATAGGACGGTTTTCGTCTAGGTAGTACTGAAAATGAATTTCTTAGGATAAAATATTAGGTGGACTATATAATGTTGATCACCTATAGGAGACTGTCTTATATAGAAAGCTTAATTACTGAAACTGTAACACCCCTTAATTTAACTATATTGTCATATATAGTCAAACTATGAAATATTAGTCTTTCTTAAACTATATCTTTAGTTTTATAAAAAGGTGGGCAAATTTAGACTTTTTAAGACCTTTAAACAAAGCAACTGCATGGCATTTCTTGTTAAAAGTATCTTCACAAAATGTACAATCAAAAGAAGTTTTCACCAGTCTATTTTGCTATCAACAGTAGTATTTATATTACACTAAAATATCTCAATACAAAAAAACAAAAAAAAACGTCGCCCACAGGTCAAGCTCGTCCACATTTGTATGATCATGGCGACAAAAAGCAAGCCAGGCAACCAGCTAGTCAATACCAAAATGCGCCTCCTCACTTGTATCATAAGATTAAAATGAGCTAAAGCTCAGTAAGTAAAAACTATGCATACTTATGTATGCTTTAAAATCTCATAAAGTTCCCATTGTACCCTTTTCTTTCTTAAACAATTTGAGTCCATGTATATTCCTTAAAAATTATTCATAGTTGGGCCCCTTAGTGCATTGTTAGTCCCATAAGTCGATAGGCCGTGATAACATTGGGTGGAAATACTGGCCAAAAGTAAAAATAAAGTGCGACCATCGTGTGAGGTTTTTGAAAACTCCTTCCCACATCAAAGGGGCATCCTACACCATGCTAATTTTGTCTCGTTTCAATGAGACACATCATAAGATCCGCAAGTCCCACTTCAACGGGAGAGTCTGCATCAACAGACTTACCTAGCCAGCTCCGACAAATTAGCAATGGCCATTGAAACTTATCTTATAAAATTGGTACAATGGTACTCACTTTTAAATACTCTGTAATAAAATTCTCAATTTTTATGCAAGACGTGCTTTGCACATGCCATTTCATAACTTTCAAGAATAAGTAAGTTTCACATAAAGACATTTCCCATGTAATTCTTGTGATGCAGTTATAAGTCTTTACTTACCTTGTATCCTGAATAGAATTGAATTGTAGAAAGGGTCAATATCCTCTAGAGATTGGTGTGCTAATCACCTGTCATAAATTACTGTTATTCAAAATTCACATTTTGCCAAAAGAATACATCAAGATACTTGAACAAGACTGAAATTAGAACTTTTACCAATTTAGGAAACTTTATCTTAAAATGACTCAGAAGTATACAAATCACTTAGGGTACTTAACAGCCAATAACTAACATTGAAAAACTGTTCAAAAGTATTAAAATATGAATACTAGTTCATTAGCACAAACTGATCCAAAATGGCACATAATTTTGTGAAAATTAGTCTAGTTGCCTCTAAATAGTACCATTTTATTTTAAAATAATTGGACAGCACCTCTCCTATTTTTAGGACATTCCCATATGATTAAAATCATGGTTTTAGACCTGCAATAACAATTAATAATCCAATTCCCACATATACACATTAAAGAGGATCACTTAGAACAATCTAAGTGCACTCGAACTCTTTTTCGGTTTAAACAAGTTTAAAACCACTTTTACACTTATATGTCATCACAAGCAGCTACCAAATGAGTGTAATAAATAATAGGATCAATAAAATATACACTCTAAGCTTAAAAATTAGATTATAAATATAGAAAACATAATCTGCTACATATGAAAACACTTAAATCCATAAATAGCAAACTTTGGGGCTTTAGTTCTAAATTTAATCCTCTACTTAAATTTTATATTTCCTGCAATATATAAGGGTTCCTAGGACCATTATTCAACAAATAATAGCTTAGGCTTAAGAGCTGAAACAAAAGAAATTCACTACAAATTCAAAATCCCACTTAAACCTTACCTTGACTAGTTTGAGTCTTTGCTAGACTTCTTATCTTCTATCTCCACCAAACTGATTCCGAAGGCTTAGAAATAGATGTTTGGACTTAATAGGACCTGAAGAAACCATTATTTAAGTGGAAACAAGTAGAGAATTGAAATTATAGGGAAAGACCTAGAAAGAAGAACTAGTAGAATTACCTTGACTAGTTTTGTTCTATCTTGCATTTTTTAGCTCCAACTTGAGTTCTACCACTTAGAAACTCTTGTTTAGGGCTAAATGAAGTTGAGAGAAGTCTAAAAATGAGCTAGAGAGGTTCAGGTCATGGCTGGAGAGAGAGAGAAAGAGAACGACTAGATTTGGTCAAAAATCAACACTTAATGGCTAAGAAAAGGCATAACTTAATTTCTAAGGGGTATTTTGGGTATTTTGTACATTACTTTCCATGTGTCCAGCTCTAAAAAATCCCTAGTATAATCACCACATTGCTGGTCACTCCTATACACTCAAGTGTAATCAAAGTTGGTTAATCCTAGCTTAGAAAGTGAAAACTAGTCATACTTTGATTTACGATCACAAGTGATAGGTTTTATTGTAATCTGGTATAAACATAGGCCCGTAACCAATCATTAAACATAAAAATAATTCAATTAGACTCCAATTAATAATTCAAACATAGTATTAGCACTTCATAATTAGAAAGTACAAAAATGACATTACGCGATTAAGCTTAATCTAAGCTAGCTTAGTGAAATAAAACACAAATCAGTGTCATGAATGCCACCTCGTGCTTACCTGGGGCCGACAAATAAAATGCTATAAATGAATCCTAGACATTAAATTAAAGCTATATTGCGTGTTAAATATACAGTGAATTTGGCTCCGAAATGCATGAAAATGGCATTTTACGAAAGAAACTACTATTTGACCAAGTTATCAACAAGTATGATCTTAATGCATGTGCACATAGTATTGCTTTCATAAATATATTCTTTGTCCATTGAGCACACCCAGCTCTCTCTCTGAGGGTATTAAACCTTTACACTGTATTGGGACACTTCGACAAGTATTAGTGTAATAACATGTACGCAAATGCACATAACATAATGAATGAGCATGTTACTATGAAAGTAGTATTAATGAATTATAGATGCCTAATATGCAATTAGAACATGTTTATTATTGGCTTAGTATGCATGTGAGAATCTTGGGTACCACAGAAACGACGGTTACACACTTAACTTGAAATACTGATATCCTCCCATAAGATTTCTTGTTAGTAGAGTAGAGGACTAAATTAAATGGTAGATAGAAATACGGGATATGAGATATTTGTCGTATTTTTTAAATGAAATTATTTCAGTTTGACTTGTTAATTACACAACTTCCCGTAGGAGGCTTGTAAGTAATGGAAAGTTGAATTACCTTGATTATTAGTGATAGCCTTAGGGATACTTCACTTACATATTGTAGATTTTATTTTATATTATATTAATTTTTCAAAATATTTGTCAGATGATGTTTGCTACTATATGGATTGTTTATTTTCGTTCAAGTAGATATGTCCTTAATTCCTTCACTCACTGAACTCACTCACACATAACTTGTATGGTTAAACTCTATTGTCTGGATTCATGCAGCTTAGATTTATTGCTTATGGCTGATATGTTATTAAGTTCTTACTCTTATATATTCATGCATATTTACTGGTGAGACTAGTAAAGAAATTAAAGCATATATGCAATGGGAAAATTTCTAGATATTTCATTCTTATAGATTGACATATGATGTCCAATATATTACATCATGAAATTCAAAGAATTCAAACCACTACAATATTATGCTAAATCTCAATGAGATACCTAATGAACATTATTTCCAAGCTAAAATAGCTAAAGGTGAATTTTCTAATCCTTAGTTAAAAAAAAAAGAAAATGTTTCCTATATATCACTAAGGGATATTAAAACAAAATTTTTAGAGATACCTATATAATACTAGATTGAAAGGTAATAACAACTTATTATTCATTAACTTATTTTAGTGTATGACTTAATGAATCTTGGATAGGATTCAAGAATCATTAACCATATTTGTATGTCTACTTCAAAGGATTCTAGGAAACCAAAGGGTTTAGCGAAGGCAAGTTTACTAAGAGTAAGGACTACAATAGCTATAATGTCTGTACATAGAATGAGAAATATTTCAATTCATAATTGATGAATTTATGAATCAGGACATTAAAAAATTGTCAAGCATTTAAGAGAAATTTGATTTTTGCTTCATATTTGATGAAACGATATTATTATGTTTGTCTTAACGACAAAGTTTCCATATGAAAGAATAATATACTTAATTGCACTAAATGATAATTTTTTTATTAGCCTATATTATTCTCATTGTATAGTACTAATAATGATGAGATTGAACATAATAAAAAATAAAACATGATGAGATCGTAAGAAAGTGAGTAAGTACTAAGAAGAAAACATATTTATACTTCGGTCATATTTATCTAAATATGATCCAAAAATTGGTTAAGGACAGATATCTAAACTTATTAAGCCAAACAATCACCAATCTACGAATCCTATTTGGAAGGTAAAATGACCAAAAAGTCCTATGTTAGAAAAGATCTAAGAGTCCAAGTATGTTTAAAAATAGTACATATTGTTCTCTGCATGCCCTTGAGCAATCAAGCTCAATGAGGTTTTAAATATATCATCATGTATAATTATTCAAAATTTAGTTATGTTTACCTAATGTTACTGCTAATTAGATTCTTTAGAAAAGTTCAAAGTATTCAAAATAGTTTCTAAAAAGCCATTAGGAAAAGGATAAACATGCATCGATTGGATTGAGGCGTTGAATGCCTCTATAGAGAATTCTTAGGAATATCTTACAGACAATAAAAACTTTCGGTAGAAAACTATATGAAGAATTATAACTCCAAAAGTAAATTATTTTTTGAGGAAGTAATAAATGATGTAATCAGCCCATCTTTGAAAGATAGAGCAGAGTAAGCACTTAAGAAGGATAAATCACGAGAAGATCAATATATATCGGATCCTCATTATAGTGGGAGAATTGTGCGTCACTCTGGTAGATATTTAGGAATAGAAGAGCTTTATAACCTAAAATTTGGTCCTTTTATCTGTAAAGAAGTAATAGATAATTTTGATATAGATCTCTAGCAAAAGGTAATAGAATTCACATTAGAGTTCATGTACTCTAACAAAGTCCGGGATCTTATAGATCCACCTGGAGGGGTAAAAATTTTTAGGTGTAAAATAATCTATAAGAGAAAACGAGGAATAATCTGGAAAGTAAAGACTTTAAAAGGATTATATACAGAAATAATGTTTATTCTGTTGTTATGATCAAGCTTATTGGCATCCACTTTTTCATAGTTGCTGATACGAACCCCGCCAACTCGTGACGAAATCCGAAACAAGGATGATAACTAGAACCATTCTACAATCAGATTCAGATGGAAAACCTCGGCCCAACACCTATAAAGAGATGTGAACCCTGGTATAAAGGAGGACGCCACAATCAAGGATAGAAACTCGATTGATAAGTCAAGAGATGAGCACCATAGAGAAATCTAATAAGTTCAAAATAGTTCTTAAAGAACCAAAGAGTAATTACTCTCACAAAGTTATGAATGTAATCTGATCTTATTGAATGAAAACTATACAATATATAGGACTAGGGCCACAAAAATTTTAGTCCTAAAAAGCCCTAAAAATGCCTGAGGTAACTTACCCGAACTAGAAAAGGAAAGTTCGAAAATAATCACCTAATAGCTAACCTGAATTCGGCACCAATTAAAAGAGAGTCAATTCTGATTTTAATCCCTTACTAATCAGCCTATTACACACTGATAAAGAAAAGGAAATAAGCAAAGAAATTATTTTGGGAAACTAATAATACACCTAAAAACAAAAATAGGAAAGTAAGATATGACTTGGCATTCAAGTCTTTATAAATCAGATTTCTCTCTTATATGCACCTATTGACTTTCTTGAATTTGAATTAAGCTTGTTAAGAGCTTGGAAATTCATTCATCACTATCAATGGTCCTCCACGTGTACGCCTGAGCCCAAATCCCTTGAATCAGCCCACTTGATGTATTTTGGAATTTCTTAGCACGTGCTCTTGTAATCGGACCAATGGGAACTTGGATAAGATCTGCATTCTATACTCTCGTGCTTGTCATGTCCTCATTATTCCTTCCCCCTNAAAATCAGAAACATTGAAAGTTGCACTTACATTATACTCAGCTGGCAAGTCAAGCTTATATGCATTGTCGTTGATTCGTTCCAAGACTTAGAAAGGACCATCCCCTCTAGGTAGCAGCTTGGATTTCCTTTGAGTTAGAAACCCTTTCGCATGTGCAACCAAACCCAATCTCTAGGTTCAAAGACCACCTGTTGTCGTCTTTTGTTGGCCTGTTTGGTATATTGCTCAGTTTTTCGTTCGATATTGAGCTTTGCTTTCTCATGAATCCAATTTATAAGTTTAGCTTTTCTTTTTCCGTCTAAATTCACACGCTCAGACAAAGGCAATGATAATAAATCTAAAGGAGTTAAAGGATTAAAACCATAAACAATTTCAAATGGTAAAAATTTAGTAGTAGAATGAACAGAATGATTGTAAGCAAACTCAATATGTGGTAAACACTCTTCCCAAGTTTTGATATTCTTTTTAATAATAGCCCTCAATAAGGTAGACAAAATCTTATTCACTACTTCAGTTTGACCATCAGTTTGTGGATGACAAGTAGTAAAAAACAATAATTTAGTTCCTAACTTATACCACAAAGTCTTTGAAAAGTAATTCAGGAACTCATCATCTCTATCTGAAACAATTGTTCTAGGCATGCCATATAATCTTACAATCTCTCTAAAGAACAAATCAGCAGTATAAGAAGCATCATCAGTTTTTTGATATGGAATAAAATGTGCCATCTTGGAAAATCTATCCACCACCATAAAAATTGAATCTCTACCTCGTTTAGACCTGGGCAAACCTAACATAAAGTCTATCGAAATATCAATCCAAGGCTCACTAGGAATAGGTAGTGGAGTGTATAAACCATAGGGTTACACTTGAGATTTTGCTTGCCTACACGTGACACATCTACCACAACATCTCATTTCATGTGTGGCCAATAGAAGTGTTCTTATAAAATAGCTAAAGTTTTTGCAACTCCAAAATGTCCCATTAAACCTCTACTATGGGATTCTCTAACCAACAATTCTCTTACAGAACTATTAGGCACGCATAATTTATGCTCTCGAAACAAGAATCCATCATGCCTAAAATACTTAACATTTGTAGATTTCTCACACAATTTATACTCTTCACTAAAATCATGGTCAGTTGGATATAATTCCTTAATTTGTTCAAAACCAAGTAATTTAGCTTCAAGAGTAGAAAACAATACGTACCTGGGAGAAAATGCATCTGCAACGATATTTTCCTTACCTTGTTTGTATCGGATAATGTACAAAAATGTTTCAATAAACTCAACCTATCGAGCATGTCTCTTGTTCAGCTTATGTTGGCCTTTCAGATATTTCAATAACTCATGATCTGTATGGATCACGAATTCTTTAGGCCATAGGTAGTGCTGCCATGTCTCCAAAGCCCTAACCAATGCATACAAATCCTTGTCATAAATTGGGTAGTTTAACGCGCCCAACTTAGCTTCTCACTAAAGTAAGTCATCCCTCCTGCATTAAAACTGTACCTATACCTGAAGCATCACATTCAATTTCCAACATTTTATTAAAGTTAGGTAAAGACAATAAAGGGGCGTTGGTCAGTTTTTACTTGATCAGTTGAAATGCCTTCTCTTGTTCATCTCCCCACTTGAAACCAATGTTTTTCTTGATTACTTCAGTAAGTGGCGCGGCCAATATGCTAAAGTCTTTCACAAACTGCCAATAAAAACTAGTAAATCTATGAAAACTTCTCACATTTTCTGTGATCGTGGGACTCGGCCACTCTTAGACTGCATGTACCTTCTCCTCATTAACCTGTATGCTCAGTGCACTCACAACAAATCCTAGGAACACAAGTTTATCAGTGCAAAAGGCACACTTCTTTAGATTAGTAAATAACTTTTCTTTCCTAAGCACATCTAAAATAGATTTCAAATGTACTACATGTATTCATCCAAGTTTTTGCTATAGATCAGAATATCATCAAAATAAACAACTACGAACTTTCTAATAAAAGCACACAAAACATGGTTCATTAAACTCATGAAAGCGCTAGGAGCATTAGTTAATCCAAAAAGCATAACTAACCACTCATATAAACCATATTTTGTTTTGAACGTAGTTTTCCATTCATTACCTTCTTTCATTCTAATTTGATGATACCTACTTTTCAGATTAATTTTAGAAAATACATAAGAACTATACAATTCATCTAATATGTCATCTAAACGAGGTATTGGATGTCGATATTTTACCGTTATATTGTTAATTACTCAGCAATCAATAAACATTCTCTATGATCTATCCTTCTTAGGAACCAAAATTACTGGAACTGCACATGGACTCATGCTTTCTCTAATGTACCCCTTTTCTATTAATTCACTAACTTGCCTTTGAAGCTCCTTCATCCCCTCTGGTTTCCTCCTATAAGCCAGTCGGTTTAGAATGGAAGCACTGAGTACAAAATGAATCTGATGTTCTATTTCCCTAATTGGAGGCAAACCATGGGACACCTTGTCGGGAAAAACATCCTCAAATTTATGCAATAGAGAAATAACAAAACTAGGCAAAGTAGGGTCAAGTTCATTAATGTTTAAAAATGCCTCCTTGTATAAGAGTACAATCATCGACTGGTTTAAAAATATCGCTCTCAATTTCTTTGTCATTTGTACAAAAATTCTTTTGTTTTCTCTCTGTTTTTCTCTCAATGGCTGAATCTATATTTGCTTTTTCTCTCTTTTTTTCTTCGGCCTCTCTTTCCTTTTCACCCTTTCTCTTTTGTTCACTCCCTTGTTGCAATCTCACTTCATTTTCATAAACTTATTTTGGTGTCAAAGGAACAAGAGTGATTGGTCATTGATTATGTACAAACGAGTACTTATTGATGAAGTCATCATATTTAACACGCCGACCAAATTGCCATGGTCAACCTAGTAACAAGTGCCGAGCTTGCATTGGAATCACATCACACAAGACTTCATCTTTATGTTTTCCGATACGAAAAGAAACTAACACTTGCCTATTCACCTTCACGTCACCACTATCGTTTAACCACTGCAACTTATGTGGTCGGGGACACTTCATGGTTGGCGACCCTAATTTCTCCACCATAATAGTGCTAGCAATATTAGTACAATTACCACCATCAATAATCATACTACATAACTTGTTCTGAATGTGGTACCTAGTATGAAAGATGTTTTCTCGTTGTACCTCTTCATCTTCTTTGACTTGTGCACTTAGAGCTCTCCTTGCCACTAACAAATCACCTTGGATAGGGTATTCCTCTTCATTAGCATCCTCTAATGGTAGCATAGGGTCGGTGTCATCTTCATCTTCGATTTCAATCTCACCATCATCTCGCAACACCATAACTCTTTTGTTCGGACACTGGCTAGCTATGTGACCTCTACCTTGGCATTTAAAGCACTTGATATCACGATTCCTAAAGGTAGATGAATCGGTTTTATCTTGACTTCCATGGCTAGTCACTTCTTGCTTTTGCTCAGTTTTTGGCTTTATCGTAGGTTGCTTCTCGTCCTTATTCCACTAATTCGATTTCCAAGCGGATGTACTTGGACTTTGGCTTAGACGTGTGCTGCCCCTCCTCTTGAGTTGATTCTCAAATTTTATAGCCATGTGTACCATATTCTCCAACTCTACATAATGTTGTAGTTCTACCACATTAGCTATTTCTCGATTCTAACCAACTAAGAATCTAGACATTGTAGCCTTTCGATCCTCCTCTATATCTGCTCGAAATATAGCAACCTTCATCTCCTCAAAACATTCCTCCATATTCCGGTTTCCTTGCCTAAGACTTTGTAATTTGTTATACAACTTCCGGTAGTAGTAGCTTGGAACAAACTACTTTCTCATCACAGTTTTCATCGCCTCCCACGTCTCTATTGGATGCTCTCTATTTCTTCTCCTATTCATCACTAACTGATCCCACCATACAATTGCATATTCTGAAAATTCAATGGCAGCAAGCTTTACCTTCTTAATCTCAGAGTAATTGTGGCAATCAATGGTAGCAAGCTTTACTTTCTTAATCTCGGAGTAATTGTAACAATCGAATACTAATTCTACCTTCTTTTCCTACTCAAAGTAAGCTTCTGAATCATTATTGCACTGAAACGACAGAATCTTCATCTTAATACTACCCAAAGAATTATCTTCCCGATTCCTAACTCCTCTAAACTGCCCAGCATTCCTCCTATTACCAACAATTAAATCTCGATCATCTTCATCACTAAAAGTGTTTCTATAATATTTTTCATCTTCAACCCTCACTTCCGTAGGTTGGAATCCCCCTCTTCTACGCATATTAGGAGCGATTTGTGGCTACTCCATATGTGTCTTCTCTATTTTGTCTATTCACTCATGTACCTGCTCTATCTCCGTTTTTATCACTCTCCTTATCTCGCGAATTAAGGCCTCCATGAGAAGTTTTGAATCAGCCACTCCAGACGCATCTCTAAAGGTGTTTTTATCCTTGTTGTCTGACATGTTTGCTGCAAAATAATGTTAGAAAGAGAAAGGTCCTCACATACTCTCTTACATGTTTCACTCAAATAATGAATCACTCAATTTCACTCGTGTTTCACTCAAATATTAGATTGGCTTTTGCCCTCTTATGTACTCACCACTCTTGCCTTTTTCCACTCGTAATTTCTCAATAGATTCTTATCAAACTAATTCAAACAAATAAGCAGAATTTCGTAACAACCATCCACACCAAAACTCACCAATCAAATTTCGGATTTAATGTAGTAATCTGGAATAAAAGTTTTGGAAAATTTATAAACAAGAATTCACGGATTGGGTCTAGTACAGAAATTAGCAATTCAAGTCCTAGGTTCACACGAAACAAAGAAACAAGAAAATGACGTAGACAAAACTTCGTAGGCTCTGAAAGTAAAGAAAATGATAGAATTTAGACCAAAAAGCTAGGGTGAATGGTACATAGTCAGTTCAAAGTTGTAGAGCTCGGAAGGAGCTTCAATTTGATATTATAATAATAATCGTTTCGATACCTGGATCAAAAGTTATAACCATTTTAAGGGAGCACTCTCAAAATCCTATAATCCGGCCAGAAAATTTCTTGATTCTTCTTCTTCTTCTTCTTCTTCCTCTTCTTCTTCTTCTTCTTTTTTTTTTTTGGTTGAATCCTCTTCTTCCTTTTTTTTTTAAATTGAAAAAATAAATATTCACTGCAAACTCAAAGGCTACATAAACTTAAATTCGAATTCAAAGGCAATTAAGAAGAATCTGACTTTGGCTACAACAAGAACAGGTAAGTTTGGCTACTCTTTTTTTTTTGTTTTTTTTGGACGATTTAAATAAAACCAAGAAGAAAGAGATATGAGCTGGTACAACAAGAAGAAAAAAAATAAAGGATAGAATAATCTTGAGACTAGAATCCGTCTCTAATACTAAATGATACGAACCCTGCCATCTACAATCAGATTCAGATGGAAAACCTCGGCCCGACACCTATAAAGAGATGTGAACCTTGGTATAAAGGAGGACGCCACAAATTTGGGAATGTAATATGATCTTATTGAATGAAAAGTGTACAATATATAGGACTAGGGCTATGAAAATTTCAGTCCTAAAAAACCCTAAAAACGCCTAAGGTAACTTACCTAAACTAGAAAAGGAAGTTGGAAAATAACCACCTAATAGCTAACGTGAAATTGGCCCCAATTAAAAGAGAGTAAATTCTGACTTTAATCCCTTAGTAATCAGCCTATTACGTGCCAATAAAGAAAAGGAAACAAGCGAAGAAATCGTTTTGGGAAACTACTAATATACCTAAAAACGAAAATAGGAAAGTAAGCTATGACTTGGCATTCAAGTCTTTACAAATTAGATTTCTCTCTCAAATGCACCTATTGACTTTCTTGAACTTGAAGTAAGCTTGTTAAGGACTTAGAAATTCGTTCATCACCATCAATGGGCCTCCATGTGTAAGCCTGAGCCCAAATCCCCTGAATCAGCCTACTTAATGTATTTTGAAATTTCTTAGCACGTGCTCTTGTAATTGGACCAATGGGAACTTTAATAGGATCCACATTCTATGCTCTCGTGCTTGTCATGTCCTCATCAGCTGCATCTCTTGATTATGAGATATAGCCGACGAACATCAAGATAGCTTTCCAAAATAGCAATCTTGATGATTTTATCTAAAAAGTACAACCAAAGGGATTATTTGAAAAAAGCCAAGAAAACAATGTTTGTGAAACTTTAGAGATCTAATTTATAGACTTAAGCAATTGTGTAGAATTTATCGATTTGACTGATATAGATAAGAATCTTATATCTATGCAAGATTCAGGACACCAAAGTGATTTTTTCAGTTTTATATATTGATGATATGCTAATCATTGTGATAATACAGGATGATTCTCATCGATAAGAATTTGGTTATACAATAGAATGATATTTTTTATGCGGTTAGAATTGTAAGTTGTTAATAATCCAATTCAGATCTTGAATATAGAATTATAGTCAAGCATATCCTTAAGTATTTTCAGAGAATTGGGAATCACATGCTTGTCTAATCTAGAGAAAGATATGACTTTTGTTAGATATATTAATTCGGATGCTCGATCTGAAAATATACTCTACATGATCAATCTTTTGCTACGTGTTAACTCTAGTAGGGAGATTGGTGGTTGGGCTAGACAACGTCCACAATCTAGACTTCGGTTTAAATCCCCTTATTTCCACTTTCACCATTTCATGTTGGTTGTTCTTTTTGTTGGGGTCGGCGGGAAGTGAGGGTGAATTTAGGCCATTCTTGATCTTTGTTTGGGTTTTCTTGATCTCTATGGTGATTATGGCTTCACCACTAGATCATTATACAATTACTTTTCTACTTTTTGCCAATGGTTTCAATGACTATCGTTTGAAGCCTAACCCAAGATTTGAAACTACTGCAATTGACATTTTTTTGAACCCTAATTATGGGTTAGATGCAGTTGCTGGTTCTTCTTTCAAGGGAGTCAATGTTCAAATGCGGCTGTTGGTTCATCTTTCGAGGAAGTCAATGTTCAAGGTGCTCATGGGTTGGTGCATATGGTTAGTGCAAGTGCAGGGCCTCATGGGTTGGTTCAAGTTATGTCTCGTGCTTCGGGTAGCAAGTTGGCTAATGAACGGAACACGGATTACCCTGGATTGTTTCGGATGGGAATGTTCTTGATTCTTTGGCTAGGGAAATTGTAGGTGGAGGTATGGTGGCTGGGATTGCTCATAATGAACCAGTAGGTAGTAGCATGTTTGCCATGCACAAGGTTGTTGACACAACTTCGGCTAGGAATGATAACAGTACATTCGCTGGTTAGGTGGTCCGTGGTCTCGATCCGATAGTGGTTGGACAAGTGTAATCCACGTTGGTTCGACACCGCAGACAAACTTCCAGGTTGTCACTTCTTCCCCTCATGCATTTATCAGGGGTGTTACTGGTTCAAAATCTCATGGACTCATTTTGGATGATCACGGTGTAGCTAATGACTCTGTAATTTAGCCTATGCATGCTCCGAATTCTCATAATGTATTTTGTCCCATGCATGCTTCGGATTCACGTAAGTTCAGTACTGTCTCTTTGCACAAGCTTTGAATGCGTCTTCTTCTAAGAATAATGCTGAGTCTAGTACATTTTTTATTGAGCCTTTAGTTCCAGCTCCTAAGATTTCTACACCTACAATTAAGGGCAATTATATTTGTGTTAAAGCAAATGAGCATGCCCTTCAGAAACACTTGGATTTGTGTCAATTTTCACTTATTAGTAGGATTTTCCTTTCTAAAGGTGATACTCCATGAAAACTGGTGGATCTTAAAGCTAAGCTTGATTTTGTTCGGCGTCTCTCCTCTCCTTGGCATTTAATTTCTCCTAGTAAATGATTCTTTCACATCCTTTTTGTCTTCTGGAGAAGAAAACACTAGGGTTTAGGGTATGTGATCTTTAAACCTAAAGCCAGAGGTTCTTCGTCTTCAGCCTTAGGTTCCAAACTTTAACTCTGCTATTCAAAGCTCTTCAAATGCTCAAGTTTGGGTCCTTTTTCACGAGTTGCCTTGGGTTTACTGGGATAGGCAAATTGTTTCTGATTTGGCTAGAGGGGTAAGGTGTCCACATCCACTTTGATGAGATAACCCTTAAAGGTGAGTTTGGCTATTTTGTCCGAATTCTGATTGATATATACCTTTCTTAACCTATTTCAGATTTTCTAATGGTAGAGGTTGGTAGTGACTATTTTGTTATTCCTCTTGAGTATAAAATGTTACCAATTTTTTGTCTCACATATAAGCTTATTGAACATGATGCATCTTCGTGTCGATGTGGTCAAAGGATTGGGGTTACGAAAGATTTGGAAAATAAAGGTGGCTAGAAAAATGCAGAGTTGCTTGAAGCAAAATTTGGTAGGGGTCATTCAAGGTCTTGAAAAGTCTGTACACCTGTTGTAAAATCACCTAAGGCAGCTGAAATTCTAGTGTAAAATATTTTTTAGCCCTAAAGCCTAATCTTGAAACCGATATGGCTACTACTTCGAACCAAAAGGGGAAAATGAAGCTTTGGGCCGATGATATTGAGAAGACTGATGATAAGGTTATTGTTAGATGAGATTATTATTAAGTCCATAACAAAAGAGTTATCTAGTGCTATTTTGCCTTAAATTTTACTATGTTCTTATTTATTTTAAGTTGTTTCAATTATTTTCCTTGTTGTTTTGATGTTTTGCTTGTTTGTATACATAGGAGAATAAAATAAGGGTGTTTGATATGAATTAAGGTGAATCTGGGCCTTCTATATGGAATTTTCAAACCATTGAGATCGAATTTGAATCTGATACGGTCGTAACGCAATGAAAATAAGGCGAATCGGAGCTAAAACGAAGAAATGGCATATGCAGGAAGCTGCATCCTGAGTCAGTAATTGACAGTCGAGATCAATTTTTTGACAATCCAAAGGTCTAGATTCGGCCTACTTTAGGTTTGCAAGAGCCACCTTTTTAAAACCCTATCTTTGGGGCTGAAAGAGGCATGTGGCAGCCATGGAAGGAGAGGAAGGGGAGGAAGAAGAAAATCAATACATGCTCCAACCTATCCATTTCTTGATTTCCTCCTCAATACCAACATCATAGTCTGTTCTTAGCTTTTTCTCTTCATTTTCTTGTGAGTTTTTCATTGTATTTTATATCTCTGGAGAGTAGTATAGTTAAGAGAAAATCTTAGAGGGAGGATTCAAGAGAGCAAGAACCAAGTTTGGAGGAGGAGATTGACAACCTCCATTAACACCTTCAAGCTCTTCAAAGAGGGGGAATTCTAAAACTCTTTTCTCTTTGAAATTTTGTATTTCTTGAATTCATTGTATTAAAATATTATTGTTCTCAACTTTTATTACGAACTAAATATGTCTTTGCCAAGTTTTACTATGTGAACTAACCTAGTATCTTGTGTTTATTTATTTCTTTCCTCTTTTATTAATCAAATCCATTATTGAGCTATTTGTTTTATCTTATGCTTATTACTTCTATTCAATTGATCACTAAATAGATTGTTGAGTGAAACCTTTATGAACATCGGAAGGAGAATTTAGGTTTGGACTTAGGTAAAATAACATAAGATTACCTAGTTTGGGGTAAATTTGCTGGTAATTCCGAAAAACAAATTTCCGAAAAATGATTTTTTACCGAAAAACGATTTCTGCAGTTTTGTAAACAAATCAAGAACGCAGCGGAATAGATATTTTAAAATTTTCTTGAAATTTTACAAAACAAAATAAATAGAATCGTTGATCTAACATAAATCAATTCATGGATCTTGGTTTAGATAAAACCTGGAAGTGCTTCACAACCATTGAGCCTTCTCGTCTATTCTCTGGAGCCCGTTGAATGATCCGGTGTGTGGGCACCTTCTTGATTCCCAACGAGAGATGAGCAGACGATCCGAAAGACGCACTTCCTTCTCCTTAATTGCACGTCTACGACCATGAGTATCTCTCCCTCGGCGGTCATGAACGAACACGGGACTTCTCCCACGGTGGCTTGTCACTCTCACTCTCTCTTTTTCTCCCTGTTTAACACCAAGCACAGTTTCTGTGCATGTAATAGGCGTGTAGCTCTTGTGTGCAGGCTTAGGAGAACTTTTCTCTTAAGTACTAGAGAGATGTAAACCCTAATGGGCTTATTGGGCTCAACTGACCATCCAATTAGTATTGGGCCATGTGTGAGCTAGACAAGGGACCTTATAGATCCAAATAGTCTAAGCTCCAATGGGCCAACTGCCCACAGGCATAATTAACTCTTAATTATGACTAGGCCTTGTCCATTAATATTGGGGCACTCCAGTATAGGCCTAATATTGCACTCTTAGACTAAATGTCATATATTTTCTGTGAAGCTAATTAACACTTTAATTAACTTGATCCATTTAGCATATACTATACCTGCAGATATACCCCCAATGCAATGCTGTACTAGTGAGGTGAAATTACCGTATTACCCCTCTAATACGTATTTACGTTTGAGTTGCCATTTTTCATCTAATGGATAATAATTGACTACGGTGTTTGTAACTGCCCTTACAAACACAGTCAAATTCACAAAGTGAATACCTGGCGCCTGATTTTTATTATCCAAGTCCTTGAAAAAACTCAAAGTGACATTATATGTATGGTGTCCAAATCATGAAAGGCGTTCTCGTCAATTCACAAATCTTATCTTCCAAGATACTGGAGTTCCAACCATACAATCGGAACTAATCCTTTAGTAAGTCAAAAAGATAAAACTTATGAAAGCAAGTCCGACAATCACTAGGATTAAGGTAATCTTGCAATAGTGCTAGATTAGTGAAAGATAGAATATTGAATTATGGTACTTAACCTCAAATTCTATTTTCACTTGGTCCAGTTCAATGCACTTATAACTTTCTTATAATGCACTAGTGTTTCTATCCGAAGTCAG